>NW_019290729.1:21678-111935 GCF_000500325.1 Leptinotarsa decemlineata
GAAACTCTATGAAAAGATGTTTTAACGAGGTTTCTTCAAAATTGCTTAAATATTAATATTTTTTGAGTTATTAACGAAAAACTAAATACCATTTTTTTTAAATCTTATTTTGTTAATAACAACTGCGATTTTTTACCTGCACCAAAATCCTTCAAAAACATTTTTCTAGAGGTGTTTCCTCTCTATCGCTCATATTTTTAGGACCTTCATCTCTACTTTTCATGTTTTTGCTTCCATCAAAAGTTGAGTTATGTTTGGAGATCAGCAATGTTATTATTAGATTGACTGGAAAAGGACAAAAAAAAATTCTAAGATATTTGCAGTTATTTCTTTCTCATTATTTATTTTGACATCTGTCGAAAAAATTTAGGAATAAATAATTAAAAAGAAATAACTGCAAATATCTTAGAATTTTTTTTGTCGAAGACATCTGTCGAAGAAATTTAGAAATAAATAATTGAAAAGAAATAACTGCAAATATCTTAGAATTTTTTTTGTCCATTTCTGAAGACGGAGGCAGATTTTCCCCTCCGAAAGATAAGTATTGTATTATTCCTTAGCAATTTTTATGATAGGAAAATTGTTGAAGTTACTGAAAAAAAAAAATTTATTTGTGGCAAATTCTTTGATTTCATGCAGTAACTTATACTTGCATGAAGTTCTCTATTATAATTTTCATTCATTCATTTCATTTTTCAGATTGTGAAAGGTGAAAATACCCAAAAATGGACAATGAAAACTGATTTTCCTGCACAAATAATGACTTTCGTTCAATAACTGATTCATTAGGACAGTAACCAAATACTTGGCCTTCATATAAAGATGGCCTTCATACAATAAAAAAACAAGACTACACATTCTCTGACTTGCAGTTTGAAAAAAATCGAGAGGAATATATTTTCTGTATATTTTCATTCTTGTAACTTCCACCCCGTCAACGGAGTGATATCCAACCTTTGAATATTAGATAAGATTAGGGATTTGGCGATGTTGAAAAATTATGGACTCCTCCTACCAATGTTTTTTGCCTTTTCAAAGTTGATATAGTAGATAATCAAGATGAATGAATGAATTATGTGGCGTGATTTCTCACAATTGAATATGAACCCTATGTGTTACCGACTGTAATAAAGGTGTCAGACTGATGTTGGACAGAATAATCTGAAACGTATGGAAACATCCCGGAACATTTTAGATCATTGTGGAACCATCAATATGTTGTGGTAACCCTTTTTCTCATTGGAAAACACAAAGAATCCAATTTGATGACGACAGCACACTTGTCTCGTCATTACATTTGGATTCCAGGACATCGGCTGCGGATGCACGTCTTCACCGGCACCAGGAGGTTGAATATCTTAACGAGGATCTAGAAGTGATTCCGAATTGGGATGAAAGTAACCAGGTTCAATTCAAGGCCACAAAATCCCAGGTATCGTTTTTTTTCAAAAAGATAAATGTTTCCGAACAGGACAGGTCGGACAATTCTGCTTTCTACTTCGATAAGTTTCCTGGTGATCAAAATGGACACCAATATGTCTTGGCACAATCATGTCGCTGGAATTGCAAAGGCTGCTTCTCGAAAGCTTGGAACACTGTACAAAGGCAAGCATGGACCAGGTCTACCCAAATGCGATAACGTCAGTTATAGGACATTCTCATATTTGGTGGAACATGCCAATAATATTATCGGCTTTTTAAAGAAAGAATGCGTGAACGTAGAGGTTACAAAACGAGTAACAGTCTAGGTGAATTCATTAAAAACAATGAAGACGAAACTTCGGTGTCGGATTGATCACGAGTATATAAGCTGACTTGCAGCTTTTGCCTAAAACTATATATTGGCCAAACAGGGAGAACATTTTTCCAAAGAATTGAAGCACATAGAAATAATTTCGTAAATAGAAAGACTAATTCCACATTTGCAAACCACTTTTTAGTAGAAGGACATGAGTTCGAACATGAATACGACGTGTTACATTCAGAAGAGAATAGTTTGAGACTCAATCTTCCAGAATGTTCAGGAATAAATAGATTCAAGAATTCGGGTAATTTACTGAATGATCAATGAGAATTGAATAACTCTGCGTTACTAAATATTTTTTTAAATGTGGAAACTGGGACATAAGCTCAGGTAGTTCGGTACAAACTGTGGTAAAACTCACGTACTTGAAATGTAGGTACTTCAAATTATGAAATCAGGTATATAAAGCATTGAATATGAAGAATAAAGTTAGTAAAGACATGCCTGAAGAAGTCATTGTATGGCAAGAAACGTGTTGGTTTTTGAAAACTGTTCAGTGGAAATCTCACAATAAAGTGTTTTCTGAATACGTTATACATATAATTATTTCTCTGGAATCACTCCGACCATATTGTAAAATGTATGTTAATCCTTTCAGTAATTTTTAAGTTTATTGCATTCAGAGTCATACACGTCGGATAACTTTATATAATATGTAGTGATCAGTACAAAAAAATGTTGTATATGTTTTGAACTATTATAGAATCAAAAGAATCATAAATTAACAACAAGCTGCAAACGCGTGTAATTGTTCGAAACATAGTTCAAAATAAGATTTGAAAATTCCGAATGATTGCGATGCCTGGAAAAAATGTATTCGAGGTCAANCATCGCAATCATTCGGGATTTTCAAATCTTATTTTTTACTGTGTTTTGAACGATTACACGCATTTGCAGCTTGTTGTAAATTTATGTACCTTCACTCTTATTTTTTAGTCTAATCTGACCGGAATAATAGTCAGAGTATTTCATTATTCAACATATCCTCCTTTTAATCAGATACATACTCGTAATATAACAGCAAACCTGCATACCTACAGACCTTTTAAAAATACGTCTCGGTCTGCAAACCAGCTCTCTATAACTCCCATCACTTCTTCGCTGAAAAAAATTAATGACCTTCAAATGTTTTCCAGTTAAGAAAAGACAATATAGTCAAACGAAGCCACCACTTTTGGATCAGGGAAGTGGTCTAGTGTTTATAACCATAATTCATGAATTGTTTGCAAGGCGATATGCGCTTTTTGTGCAAGGGCTTTGTTCTGCAAAAACAAAAAACATTTATTTGAAGGTGGTTGACAATGTTTCGTGGTGCATTTCATTAGTTCGGACTTCCATTGTCTGATATGATATAAATTGATATATGTTGTTCAACAACGCATTTAGCCAAGCTAGCTAGTAAGTCCAACCAACAACCAACTCCCGCCAAATGGTCATCTTCCGCTAAAACCGATGAAGGGGAAAGAGGAAAAAGGGGATAGGTGAAAGCAATCAAATGATCTCTGGGGACTCCAGTTATCAACCAAAGACGATTCAGAATCTAACAATCGAAACGTCGTGAAGTAACTTGTTTTGAAATCTTTTAATTTTCATTTCTTGTTAATGATTTTTTTTTCGTGTTAATAGTTGAATTTTTTTGATCTCTTGGTTGTTGCTTGTATTTTATATAATTGAAATTTTAGTTTTTTTGTTTGATGTAATTGTTATTTTTCAGATGATCTT
This sequence comes from Leptinotarsa decemlineata, assembly GCF_000500325.1. Taxonomy (NCBI): domain Eukaryota; kingdom Metazoa; phylum Arthropoda; class Insecta; order Coleoptera; family Chrysomelidae; genus Leptinotarsa; species Leptinotarsa decemlineata. Next base: position 25,205 of record NW_019290729.1, read on the forward strand.
TTTTAATTTCTTACAGATTCTTTCAAGGATTTCAAATCAATTTAAATCATATTAGACAATGGAAGTCTGAACTAATAAAAAAAATTAGACAACATTCTGCATCGTCTTTGCATAATCTTTCCGCAGTGTGGTCAGTAAAGTCGAATAATAATTCCTAGTTATCTGGTTCTATCCTAGTCCATAAAATTAAACATAGTCGCTCCTTAGATAGGTATCAAAAGAATAGACCAGCAACTTTTCCAGCAGATTTTTGGACATGAAACTTCTTGGGCTTTAGAGAACCAATTTTCTCCATTCCACGGATTGCTGGTTTGTTTCTGGGACGTACAAAGTTTTTTCCTCAGCAGCAATATGACTTCAGAAGCAAAGTTTTCAAACAGATCATGGATTGAATGCGATGCATGTTTATTTACAACATTCAGACATTTGTGAATTCATTTTGCAGCAATTCTTCTCATATCCAAATCAACGTGAACCATATGATGGACACTATAGATATGAAATAATCAGTGCCTAAAATATTCGTTTCAGCCCAATTTCACGGTTTGATGGAATTATTTCACGAATTTCATCAATATCTATGGGGGTGGACACAGAAACTGGCTTTTTTGATTCTGGGCAAATGGTCTCTACTGAAGGTTGCAATCCAATTTCTGATAGTCGCATAAAAATCAATTGAAGTTTCTTTCAAAACCAATTCACGACACCCTTCGGAAGGTTTTTTACGAATGGAAATGTCAATTCTCCACATGCTGAAATATACCACCACAGTTTTCATAATTTTTTGCCATGATATCGTCAGTATCGTTTGTTAAATTTGATATATCTAAATTCATCCAGTATTTCGTTTATCATCGTTCAGTACCTTCAAACTGTATTATTGGCACTTATTGTATCATAATTGCCATGAAAAATCCAAAATGACTTTAATAATATGCTGTACTAATGATATGCTATTACATGCCCCAAGGATATTTCATCACATTGACGTTAACACCTAGTTAAGAGTAGATAAAACAAACTTCAGTTATAGATATAATCGTTCATAATGAATTTTTGATACGTTAACTGAATTGAAGAAAACAGAGTAAAGAAATCAAAATGATCTATAACTGGCGAGGAGAGTGGTTATTGAAGTTTTTCTTTCAATGGCGGAATACCTGATAGTAATTAATTCACCTGTATTGTCATTGAGATTGAGTTGAAGCATTTATTTGAAAAAAAAAATCTTTAAAACAGTTCGAAATGTTGGAAGAAAATGTTTCGTGAGTGAAGTTGACTTATTTTGGTATTTTTTTCGTTATTATTACCAGTCAATGAGAAAACATGAAATTATCTGGTATACTTTCGTTCATACATGTTAACTTGAAGTCGATATTAAAGATGAATTAATTAATAACGTGAATTTGTAACTCCCGAAAGTTTCAAATATCTGAGGTTCATCTTCAGTACTAACTTATACGATAATCAGTCAATTACACACTTTATGAAAAAAAATCATTTCCAATATTACACTTTTTTTTAATTTGATTTTATTATCTATTATAGTTGCCTTTGAGAAAGATACAATGATGATACTGGTCACACAATTTTTTTATACCATTTTTATAGTACGATTTGTCTTTAGCCTCAAAATAGACATCAGTTTCGAGGATTACCTCTCAATCAGAACTGAATTTTTTTCCAGCGAGCATTCTCTCGAGGTCTAAATACCAGCAAAAGTCACTGGGGGCCAGATCTGGAATATACAGTTGATGCAAAAGCTATTCGAAGCCCAATACATACAATTTTGCCATCGTTTCCATTGATTCATGACACGGTGCATTATCTTGATGGAACACCATTTTTTTTCTTCAAATGAAGCTGTTTTCCCGCGATTTCCTCTTTCAAACGCTCCAATAACGCTCTCTCATAGTCACTGTTGATGGTTTACCATCGATCAACTTTGTGGTTATCCAAAATTATTTCGTTGACTTTTTTGATATCTTTGTCAGTAACAGCCTCTTTGGGTCGTCCACTGCGTGCATCGTCCTCGGTGCTCATTTCACCCCGTTTAAACCTAGCAAACCACTCATGAACAATTGATATTTCTGGTGCAAAGTCTGAATAATGTTTATCAAGCTCAGACTTGGCTTCAACACGAAATTCTTTTTCATATATTTTCTTCAAACTAACAAAAGTTGCCCCACTCAAAATGTTCTATCCCATAAACTAATAATCCGACAGCTGTGAAATGCATACAAGTGTCTGTTGAACGTCAGGATTACCTGAACTAAACATATGAAGTTAATACTGCCATCTCCATGTTCACTCGTTGGTATTTCTTCGCGGTCGGACAGAGATATCTACACCGGTGGATATTGTGATGCGCTTGATCAGAAATTGTTGTAGTGGGGTATTTCTGGTGTTGCAGCAAGTTGGTGACAAAAGTCAATAATTTCTATTTATTTCAGTCATCAATCGATCTTCGGAAAATGATGTTGCCAATACTATTATTTTTTCTTAGAAACACATGAGTGAGGTTAACGCATAAAACTGCGTAAGTTGACATTCGTTGACATATTAGGATTTTGTCAAATTTGATGAGTTATTTATGCCAGTGATGAATTTGGTCTGTTGTTCGTTATTTGGAAGGTTCATTCGGTAATAGGTGAGATGAGGAGTTATTGTTATTTGTTTGAATATTCCCAACGTAACGATCCAGATATAACGTTGAATATGTTATAGTTTAAGAAAACGATATAGTGCAACCTACCTTCCAACAGGTCCCCTTTAATAATATAGTCAGGGAGCTAAATAATTTCGTTATTCAATAATCATTTCTGATTATTATAAAAACCATAATACAATAAAATAACTATGTAATACAAATAATAAATATTTCGTTTATATAGGTGACTGGGAAAGTAGGGATTCAAATGACAGGGTACTAATTGAAAATACTTCCTAATACTTCTTACTTACTTACTTACAATAATGCATTTATTTCCATCATTAATAATGTCCATTCTCCATATAGTCTTTATCAACTAAAATTACTCTTTTTCTTACACTCTTCATTGGTAATATTAGATACTTCTTCTTCAATTAGCTCTAATGCTTTCTTGTCAAATTTTGGAAAATCATTTTTACGCTTCATGCTTTGTTTCAATTCTCCCAAATCAACTCGATGGGATTGAAAACACAAAAATAGGAGGGAAGTCTCAGTATGGTATGTCCATACTTTTCAGCAATACTCTCAAGGGTATACACTATTTCAAATGTTTTTGTCTGTAAAACTTTAAGTAGTTGGTTTTTGGTATAGTAATCTTCAAAATACAAATTGTTATCCATTGAAAAACTTTGTATTTCATCTTTCCTCGAATTTTTATTCGATACTTTGATGAGCTGTCGCGAATGATAGGAAGCGTTGTCAAGAACTATTACATTAATCGCATCCAAATATTTGATCAATGTGTGTTCAAACCATTCCTCGAGAATATTAGCTTCCATATTTTTATGATAGTCAACATTGCAGTCCTCAAGTTGTTTTACATATAATTTCAAAGAACTCGGAACCCATACTTCACTTCCTTCGAAAAATACAATGATTAGTGGCGATCCTTTGTTTGGGGGGTATGTTAGGCGTACATATTCTCGAACCAACACTCCACCCTTTCGTAACTCTGTCGTAAGTGTCATACCAAGTTTCATCCAAATAGAAAATTTGCCGTTGTTCTTGTCTATATTTAGTTATTTGTTCTGAGTATATGTTACGAAATTCCACTATGCTTTCCATAACTGCTAGACGTTTGTTCATTATTTTAAATCTAAATCCTAATTTCTTTATTCAATTCTGAATAGTTTTATCACATCAGCTCACGTTATGGCCGGATGTTTTCAATTTCTTCCTCATGATTTCAGTTTTAGAAATCTCATTGCTTTCGTAACAGTCGTACATTGTCTTTTCCAATGATTTTATTAGATGAACATCTGTCTTGGTAATCCATTATAACATCGCGTATTCCGTAGATTTGTTTTTTACTATTTTACGTACAGTTAAGAAAGGAATTTCGGTCAAATTTGATGTTGCTTGTAATAGTTTGTTTCCCTGGAAACCAAACTTGAGATGTAGATTCTTATATACATTGAAACACACTCTCTGTGTTTCAATATTCAAATGCATCCTAGTCTTATTCACTGGTATCTCTTTTTTGCATTGTTTACCATCGCTATTGGAATCACTTACACTGAAAAAAGTGTGCGTTGTTATCACACTCGTTATTACTATTGATACTTGTCTAAGGACGCCGCATTTCAAACAGATAACAAAACTTTTAAGTAATTATAACTTCACCAATATCGAATTTCAACACTCAAATCGCGATCAGTTCCTGAACTCAACACGACGGCGATAACCATTCCCGATTTCTATTCGTCATCGTAACATGACTTAAAATTTAATTTTATGACTCTTCAGCCAATCATAAAACTCGGTTAGTGAAAATATCCAATACGAACCGCCATGCCTACAGTCCACGTGGACTTGTTCTCTGCCGGTTCATTTTTATGTATCGGTTTTTTGGCATTCGAGAGTCCACCAACTTTAAGAGTGCACAATATCGTTTACTTCGACTATACCTGAGCCAGGGACATTTTGTGAAATATGCATTGAGCAATATAAATCACAAATATACCAAATAGAGACGTCTTAGGTTGTTTCAAAAAGTTTTGACCGTTTTAGTGAGTCTAATTAAAACTATAATCTTTCAATGAATACTCAGTGAATTACGTGCTAGGGATTTGATGTAGACGGCAAAGGTCATTTTTCTTTGGTCCTGGTTGGCGAGAGGTCTGAAGAGTATGGTGAGTGAGGCAAAACTACAACGATCCATTCGTTTTATATTTGGACGGTGATTTGTGGAACGTGCGGACGGGCTTTGCTGTGGGACAGGAACGGACTCCTTTTATTGACCAGTACCGGCTGATGCTGACGCAAATTTTTGGTATATTTCGTCGACTTTTCCACAAAATGACTCAGTTGCTATGGTTTAGTCTGGTTGCAGAAAGTTATAGTGAATGACATCAATCGCTGACGACCATACAGTAACTATGGTGTTTCTTGGTGGGTTTTCGCCTTTGGAAAGTGCCTGGGTGGCTCATCGGTTTCCAATCACTGTCCTGTAAAGGATCCGTTTTTTATCACACGTGAAGATCCGATCCAAAAAAGATTGTTTTGGTTGCGCAAAAGCAAAGATCACACCTCAAAACGTGACAATTTCTGTCGGTCGTTCAAATCGTGGGGCAACTACTTCTCGAGATAGTTCATAGTTCTTTTTGGTAAATTTTGATTATATTGCATTGATTTTTGTAGATATAAAAGTGCAACCGAATGGAAAATACGTGTGTGGGTGGTTGTAATTTATCAAGTATGATTTTTCGTATATCAATCAATAAAAAAATTGCTTTGAAATTCATATTTGAAAACTCAGTAGCGAATATTTGAGTGCAATTATAGAGATTTATTAACTCATCACAACGATTCATCAGGTATAAATCAACACCTGCGGTGAATCATGTCATATTTCCTGTTGAAATATGAGATATGTAAGTCGCCCACAAGTGCTGTAAGTGCTTTTCATTAATGAATTCGCACATTCTACACGCATGACGTCTCATTTTCACACTTGTCTTCAACATTCTTCAGGTTGAATGTTATTGTAATTGAATATGCTTGGATTTTCATTTCCATCTCTGTTTATCTGATTTGTTATTATCATTTATTGATGATGAATTATAATTTTCACTGATGATGGAAGTTAGGATGTTTTCGTATTGTTATTCATCTGAAAACTGACCTGAGCCAAACTTAGTTATCGATATTCGAATTGCTTTTATATTCTTTTGTAGAACTATAATTTGTATTGATTTTAAAGAATATCAGAATATTTTGTTATCAACTTGTTTGATCAAATTATCTTAAAGAACAATTCATTCAGGTCAGTCTCCAATCACCTACAATGTTGGCTAAAGGACTGATATCTATCAGAAAACAACTACTCCCCTGGCTAATAACACGAAGGGCGTTGTATCATATCTAAAAAGCTGGATTCTTCACTGAAGTAATTCCTGCATATGCTGTTGGCGATAAAATTGCCGGAATCGATAGGGGGAATAGTGGGTGGTGCTTTTTTCAGTAAATCGACTGTGGAGTGGGACGCAAATTGTTCAGCTAGTAAATTTGCTTTTTCTATGGCTGATCCTGTAGTTTTTTCCCAACACCAAACCGTTATTCCAACACTTCGAGACGTGAAGTTTTGAAATTTCAAAAACAGTGCAGAACATTCGAGAGTGTTTGACAGTACACTACAGTACACTTAATTAGGAAAAAGTATCAAAAAAGAACAACTAAAAAATGTATATAAAATATGCAGAAATACATTAAGTAAACTACCTACTCATAAATGGGAAGACAGAGTTACAGGAATCAAAAATAATTCAACATATGAATAATGCAATAATAAACAGGAATAGAAGGCGTACCTGCAACGTCTAGCATGAAATGAACCCAAAACAAGCACTTTTTCTAATCACTGGACATGCGCGTTTCGTCAACCATTTGGCGTCTTCAGGAGATGAAGATAACTAATTCCACACACAACAACTGGTCGCTATTCATATCAAAAAGGGTACATTTTCACTTTCCGATACACATCAATGATTTCTGATAGAAATTAACGTGACATTTTCTCGTAAAAGTTTCCTCAAATTTTAACAGAGTGCCATATACACATTGATTATGTCGAGTAAAAACTTGCGAGAAATTTTCTGGTGGAAGTTCCTACAAATTCCAACAGAGTGTTTCGTAAAAACGGTTTGGAATGGGACTTTCGTCACTGTTCATAGTTCTCGTACCACACTTTGCTATTTCAGACAGTTTTCGTTTATTCTATGGCCATTCTTTGAGGCATGTTGAGCGACACTACATTTTTCTGGTCTTCGGATCGAATATGTGCTGCGTATTCTCTAAAACGGGTTTTAATGGCTTGCTCAGTCTGATCGATGTATGTTTTTCGCATTCCTCACGACGAGAAGAGTATTGCAGTTCTGTTGGTTGGGAAAAGTGCATGTTTCGAATGCAAAAAATATATCTAAGATACCTCAGGCAGGTGTATGAATCCTCTTGAACCATTTTTTTCAATGAGCCGACGTAAATTGAGAGTGAGCTGAATGGAGATATCATAACAGACCAGCAGAGTTGATTATTTCTTGAAATGTATACAGTTATCATTAGAATGGATTTGATGTAATAAACTGTGTATATATAAATGATTCAAGAAGGAAAACAAATTAGTTATTAACACAAACATAAACATCTCATAGACGAGGAGCTATTTAGAATGAACAAATTTTCAGCTCAAATTTATTGAAACATATCGTAATATTTTATATGCGATCGGACTAGTTTGGTCCAGTTTATAACAAAATCGTGGCCATGAGAAATGAATAGTAGTTTATCGTTTTTTACTGGTTTTCATATAAATGCACGTTTTTTATTCTGGTTATGAAGTATTGAAAAACTAACATGAAGATCTATAAAATCGAAATTGTCATATATTATCAAAGAACAAAATTTTGATCAATGGATGATAGCTCTCTCCACAGGTAGACATTTCAAGACCTTATTAACTCTTCTTCGGAAAATTTATAGATGTAAAATTGTGAAAACAACATTTGAAATGAGAAAATCGTGACCATCTTGGTGGATTTATGTAGACAATTGTGAATTATAAGTGACGGTCATAGTTATTGAATACTTGGAGGACTTCCTCGATTATATCCTGAGCAAATACATATTTTTTTCGAAAAAGGGATATGAAAAAAACCGTTTTCTGTGCATATTGAGACCAGATCATCCATAACATACTGTGTGTCTTCCCATAGGCATACCTAGGATTTATTTATACAATAAGTAGAAACGGTGTTCTCAAAACAAAATTAACAAAAGGCATAACTTTGAGTTGAAGGTTATTTTCAAAACTCAGTTTATTTTATGGTATACAGTAACGATGATACAGGCAGTTCCATGTATCATTATTACTGTAGTGTGCCATATTGGTATGTATTTTTATAGAATGACTCGGTAACAACAATATATTCACATCTCAGGAAAATTCGTAGAAACAAGTACAGCTAGATTACCCTGTACATGTCTAGAAATTCACATATTTGACATGAAACAAGAACGAAAGAGCGGGAAATTCAAAATTCAGAATTTGTGTGTAAAAATTGATATTTTTCACAAAATGACAACCGGCAGAGGATGTTAAATAATGTCAAATGAAAACAAAATGATATCTGTTAAATTAAATTGGAGGAAATACCATAATATTGTTGTGTAAATATTTGAAAATAATGGAAAATTTGAAAATTATTGTTGTAAACTGTTTCTCTAATTACGAGTATGAAATGATGCTAACGAAAAATTTATATGTTTCAAGATGTTAGAGTTGGAAAGTAGAAGATTTTCAACTTTTTTATCAACAAAACATTCTTCTCAAGGCGACGTCACACGCCAAATCTTTTTACTCCCAGACCTGAATCCACCTGAGGTGTTGGGAAAAATCTCTATACATTGAGTTATAGAGATTTCAACTCAACAAAAGAGTCTAGCTGAAACAAAAATTTGTTTTATTTCATTAAAAAAACAACTAAGAAAACAATAATGATTATAAGAGGCTAACAGAATCAAAATTATTATTTCAATAAATAAAAACAAATAATAATAACAATGAATTTCAACCCACTTCACGTTTTATAATAGTATGTATTCACATACACTGAATGAAACCTGAAAATATAATGAAAAAATTAAACTGAATTTTTGCACGCATGAGAATATGAAAGCTTCCCCGTCTATAACCATTATTGTTTCATTTTCGCAATTCTTTCAATTTATATTACGTCATGTGACTTGCGGTTTTTAAATGATGAATAATGATAATTGTTCTGAACTGTAATAAAAATCCAGAAAAAAAATCACTTCTACCATAAATATATTTTTTCAGCAAATGAAAACACCTATGGAAAGCCCCAGAGTCCCCTCACATGTCATTGTGCATGATTGTTTGTGACGCAGACAAACAAAAATGAAAGTTCTCCACCCTGAGATAATTTTCAATCCATAAAACTTTGTCCAGTAATACGTCATGGAAACATTCTGTTTGTCCAAGTGAATTACTTAGAAAGCATATAATGTACAATGTATTAATTTGTGCAGAATTACAAATCCAAAACAGTAGGTTTTCTGACCTTTAGGAAGAATTAGCTGTTGGCAAAGATAGTGGTAGTTTTGGAGAAGAATAAATGGACTGTATACTCATTTCAACCATTTGAGTCACCAGGACCAGCCGGCACTAATCCAGTAATGTTGCCAGAAAAACTTGAACCCCTGCTATTTCAAAAAATTGTGTGTGAATTCTCAGAGCCATTTCATAGTTCCGTGATATATGGCTTTATATCGAGTGACAGCAAAAACAGAAAAAGCTCATCAGGACGGAAAGTATATTCAGCTGATTTCTTTCGCATTACAGGATGGTATAACGCATTTTTAAAGCTACGGAGCCGTCCAGGATTACCATGGGTAGCAGAAGAAATATTCCTTAATTTTTTTCTGGCACATTGTCTTATTAACTTGTTCATGAAGAAAGTTTCCATTGTAATCTGATGAGTGTATTTTTGAAGGTGTAAGGGCTGTAAGCTCCGCCTTCTAGCAAATTCTAAAGCAATACAAAACATTCGAGAAGTAGTATTCCTTTTTCATCAGCTTTTTCATGGAGAATGTTTTCATTGTAACCTAATTAGCTCCCTTTTGAAGATTTGAGGGCTTCGCCCTCTAGCAAATTCTAGAACAATCCAAAAGACTCGAGAATAATTGAAATCTTTTCAAAGTCATTGATTTTTTTAAAGCAGATTTTGATGTTATTTATGTTTCTAACGTTGAGGTACATTAACTCCTCCATGAAAAATAATGTCTTCGAAAAATATTTGCAAAAATGATATGAGCTAAAACGTGTTGGGAACTTCATAAAATTGAAGAAGATGTATCAAAAACGTTTCTTCAGATGGAGCATCAGGAACTGCAAACGCTATTCAAAATCATTCTACAATATACCAGAACTTCTCGGAATAATTTGGAATTTGGTGTAATGCTTGGGAATATGTTCTGGTAATTTCCTATGACACATCCATAAAAAATGATAAAGTTTTTGGCCTACTTAGAATTTTAGGAACATTCTTTAGCACTCGAGAGCTTTCTGCAATACTTCAGAATAATCTGGACCATTTCGGAATGATCGGAGAAGGTCTAGAATGTTCAGGAATGCTCTAGGATGTTCGAAGATCATTGTTTAGTGATCAAGGAATGTATATAATCTGATAGTGATTTTCAGAAACATTATCGAAAATCCTAGACCATTGTTTGAAGATCAAGGAATTTATATGGTCTGGTACTCTATCAAAGAGAAATTCTTCACTTTCACCAGAAGCGCGTGCTTCTGAAGATATGATAGCTCAAAGTTTCGCCCTCTAGAAATTCACAGAACAATTCAGAAATTTGAGTGACAGAAGAGCATTACAGAGTATACCGGAACATTATGTGATGTTGTGAAATGTTCAGAAACAGTCTGGAATATCCCAGTTAATTATGGAACATTCCGGAACAGTCTTCAATATTCTGTTTTATATCCATATAAAACTATCTAAGCTGATAGTTTTATATGGAGCATGATCCTTCGACCTTCTATAATTTGAAGTTCTTATATTTCAACTACCTAATAATCACACTGTGCGGAACCGGTTATCTTAGGTATTCACTGATAATGATCTCAGACCCTAGGTATCCAAGTAGGTCAAACACCGAACCGTTATTTTTAATACTTCGACACCAAGTGATCATCTTCAAATGAGCTTTTTGGGAAGTCCAAAAGACAAAGTCGAGAATTCGGAAAAGTTTGGAATTTACGAAATTTAATGTAAGGACTGCGATACCAAATATTCTGGACAGACAAAAAGATCTTTCAAAGTGAGATACAATGAACACATAGCACACTTAAAATATGGAAGACCTGAAAAATCAGTAGTCGCCCATCATATTTTGCAACAAAACCAATCCATAGATTTCAGTTCATTAAGATTAGTTAGACAAGTTAACAACAACAGGCAACTAGATGCCTATGAGAGTGTAGAAATAAGTAAATATAATAATATCATGAATAACGATGACGGACCAATACCAAATGGCATATAGCTTGTTAAAATAATATTGTTGGGTTTATTGATTACTACATAAGGACACATTGCAAATATATTTAGATAGGCAATCTTGTGAAATTAATTTTTATATAGCTGAAAATTGTTTTATATAAAGCTTCAATATTTAAACATTACATAAGGACATATTGTAGAATAATAGATAAGGCTAATTGTAAAATTAATTTGGGGTGGTATACCTTAATGGGTGGTATACCTGTATGGGTGGTATACCTGTAAGGGTGGTATACCTGTATGGTTTACCTATATGATATATTTGTATAGCATAAATAGCTTTAGTTTCGCGAAGTTTCCAGTTTTATCTTTCTCTTGAAGATGATCACTTGGTGATCGAAACACGTGTCGAGGTGTTGAAAATAACGATTTGGTGTTGGGAAAAAACTCCAGTAATATTCTTTTTATTTGATATATACATTGCGCGGGCGCATGGAAAGCTATTCCACCATCTTGAGTGGTTTGCCATTTTGGTTTTTATAGTGACATATTTTACTTTTTTTCAGCAAAACTTTTCATCCAATACACATATCACAGGGGTACGTAAAGAAGTAGTGCATTATCTCGGACGGTTCGCCATATTGGGTTCCAAGTGACGTCAATTTATTTTTTGTATTCTCTTCAGTAAATGCTTCCATTCGATAGCAAATTCATGGGAGTGTATAAAAATAACTAGTCAGCTCAGTTGGTTGGAGAACTGAACCCATTTTTCAAAGAAATTTGTTGTTTGTGACCATTATTTTAAACATTGAATTGGGTATAGTGTGTAAGCCGAATGTCTCACTCCGAAACAACGATGTTCGCCATTGAGGATGATAGTGTTTCATTCGAGTGGAAATTCACGTCTTTCGTATACTATAATGTGTAGAAATCCTGTGAATGACATCGAATTCAATTTCGTAACTAATTTTTGGAGTACAAACTGAATGTAGATTTTCATATGAAAGTAATAGTTCCGGAGGACTTTTTCTTCCAGTTTGTGCCTAAAAATAATTTCTTTGCGTGATTTACACATCTTTGTGAAGAATTCATTCAGAAATTAACGGTTTTTCCCTTTCTTTGTATGAAGACGGAGACACAGAAAGCCAAAACTTTTCTATTCCAAGTAGTTCGGTATCATACCCTATTAAACACTTCACATAAACATTACGAAACTTATATTTCAACTACACTAACACGTGGAGTGATTCAATAAATTATAACATTCTTTGCAAATGTCATATGTGCGAGCTATAGTAATGATAGGGGAAATCTCTATTATTTCACCGGTTTGCGTCAATGCATCATTAAGAGGAACATTGAATTGAATTATTCATTGTAATTATCACTCTGTTGTGTGTATTTATGTCTGGAATGATGTAGAGAAGTCATATATAACTATCTTAACGTTTCGGAGGCCTTCATCTTCAGATACAAACAAAATCTAATGAAACTTGCAGTTTTTTTCGGCAGATGGAGTTGGTGTGTGGAATTTTCAGAGGTGACAGTTTGCCCGCATCTTTTGTTAAACCATAATTTGTCATTGAAGGTCACTTACATGCATCTGTGCCTGAAAGCATAACAATAACTTGAGCAGCATATCCAAAACAAGCACTGCTCCCAAACACCACAATACTCTTTTCGATGCGCGTTTCACCAACCAAATAGGCGTCATCAGGATGTTTTGGATTTCTTATACTTCTTGTTTAGGATTTCTTATACGCTAGAGGTTCCAGTTGTACCTTCCGTTAAGAGCTTCATGTTGCAGGACCATCTGATTTGAAACAATCGTACATCCAGGAAAAAGTCGAAATAGCTTTCTAAAGCTTCATTCAGCAGGTCTGTAGTGCATGTTTTTGAGTACCTGTTGAGTATTGTGATGAAGTTGCACTGCATTCAGCTTTGTAAAAACAAGAATATAAAACTTATTAATTCAATAACACACAGATAAAAATGTGAAATTGTGATTTAGTGTCTGTTCAGTTCGAATGCTTAAAAATTTCTGCCTCTTCTGTTCGTTCGACCTAAGGGTTGTGTCTGGCATCCGGGAGAGGAGTGACTATACAGGGTGAACGCCCGAACATGGCCCCCACCTTGAAAGGACTGGCTTTCAATGTTCTCTATTAGAAGTGGACATATTCTATTGAAGGATCTTTTGACCATTCCAGTTGAAGTTCGAAAGGTTGCCACGCAGTTGATACCATCCTTACCTGGATGCACTGCCTCGATTCTTCCAATCTTCCATACCGTGGGTGGTTGGTTCTCCTCTTTTATCAACACGATAGTTCCCGTCGTTAATTGTTGTTGAGACGTGTTGCATTATAGCCTTTGCTGAACTTCGGAAATAAACTCTTTGCTGACGTAACATTCAGAAAGTTTTGAATCACGACCTTTCTTATTTTTGATCATGAGTGGTCCGGCATAATCTACTCCATAAATGAAGAATGGCGGCTGAAGTTCCAATCTCTCACTTGTTAAGTTTCCCATAATGGGTTGTACTGATGTCGGATTATTTCTAAAACATTTTATATATTGGCGCACCGGTGGCCCGAGGTGGACCAGAATATTCCTTTATGAAGGGAGAAAGGTTCTTACTACAGCGGGGTTGCTTGTCCAGAAGTGCAGTCGCCCAGCTATTTTGTACGCCTGAATCTAGCTAAATCGTCTCTGCGATCGCGGTGATCCACTCCGTCGTTGAATAGGGCTGCTTTCTCTTCTGTATGTTGTGTTTGATATGTGTTATGATTGAAATTTCACTAGATTCAAATGTGGCTCGATAGGATCATTATGTTGGGTATTGTGATCAAGTTGCACTGCAACCAGAATATAAAACTTATTTATTCAATAACATACAAATAGAAATGTGAAATAGTAATTTAATGTCTGTTCAGCTCAAATGCTAGACACCTTTTTTCTGTTCTACTCGTCGACCTCAGGGTTGTGTCTGACATCCGGGAGGGTAGTGACTATACAGGGTGAACGCCTGAACAGTAACTGGTCAGAAAAAGGATTAGATACAGTTTACGATCGGCTTTTAGGTGGATATCTAGGAAATTGATCCTCCTTCTACAATATCAGTGATACTGCTTCTCGGTTGACGGCCTTGCTCGTCAGTGAAATGAAATTCAGCTTTCGAGAATCCCATATTGTTAAAAATAATAATGTGTCGTTGGATTTCACCCGAATTACTGGATTTAGGTTGGAATAGAAAGCGAATCTGATATACATAATTCCAATTTCTCCAATATTGGGTAATTGTTTTTCATTTTGTTTTGAGCGTAAAACAATTTGTAATGATACTTTTTGAAATTTTTCTCATTGTTCTGCAAGTTAACTATTTTTCTGACTAATTGAATACAGTATCCAACCTGAACCAAATCCATATCAGTGTATATGTTTTAAATGGACGCCACAATACAGGTAACTCATTAGCGTTCGAGTATAAATAACATTAATGGTACTATTAAAATAATCCATGTCTCAATTATCTCGCCCTGGTGACAGTATGTTTGCGGCAATTACCGACACGCAATTCGTATTTTCCTTCTCATTTTTGAACTTTTTTCGTTTTGCTGATTATGACTTATTTTATTATCAGAGGAACCGCATCCTAAGAGCCGGAAGATGAAAGTAATAAGAAGGTTCACGTTCAAGGTTCAACTTTCTAAATTATTGATAAATTGATTTTGTAGAAGCAATTCATGAAATTGTGAATGACTCTAGGCTCTAATCCAGTTCTCGATCAATTATATTTTCCTTCATAATAAGAAAACAATAGTATCCACTTTTGAATAAATTCCATCTGTATAGATTATTTGTGGCTACATCACCAAAACCTGAAATTTCATACGGTAACTGATATCGTACTGAGATGGTATATAACATTTTCAAGATCTGTGAACCAAGGGAATCTGTGAGATATTTTGAAGCCTCTCCGCTCATTTTTTACAATAATCGATGTGAAGATTTAATTTCAAGAATCTATCTGAATTGATTCCTAAGTTCTTCGACTGATGTTTTTCTGAAATGTAAATTCGAACCCAAAAGTGTGTAAACTGCTTTCATAAAATGTGTATATATTCAGTTCCCACAATTGCAGAGAATATATGATACTAAGGTTACGGTTTTTGCAAATTAGTCTTAGAAAACAACTCCGTCTAGACACTTTGGCACCGGAGACAAGAGGTCTGGTTAATTTGTCTGGTCCATTTATTCTATTTATAGTTTTTATCGTTTAGTCACCTACAATTCATATGCTTACGGAGTGAAAGAAACATATAATTATGGCCTCATAATTTTTAGACGTGAAGATTAACCTTTTATTTAATGACTTGAAAAGTTCCTACATATTTATATTTTTTCAGCATCAGGTTGAGATATCAACATAATTGATTTATAAAAAATTACATGAATGGTCAATTTGTTCATAATGAACTAACTGCGTTTTCGGGAAATATCGTTGAAATTATCGTGAAAGAGCGACTAATGCTATTTCTGAATGAATACAATATTCTACACGAACATTGGATTCATCAATTTGGATTCATCAGAAATAGATTCATTAGCGACGCAGTAATGGAAGTCATCCAACAGGTTATTAGGAACGTGGAAAATGGAGACCATACGGTTCTAACATTGTGGGATCTGAGCAAAGCTTTTGACCATGTAAACCATCATTTACTAGTAGAGAAATTAGAATTTCATGGTATCAGAGGATCAGATTCTTCTAGTCTTATCTCTCATCTAGAAAGCAGGCAGTATACGTAAATGGTAAATTATCAGATGAAAGGTCTATGAATGATGGAATACCTGAGGGATCCATCAGGTGCATCCCCTTTTGTAATCTATATAAATGATATTACCTTTCACACAGTACAGTAATCTGCTTTGCCGACGACACCACAATGTTACAATCAAATTCTGATATCTCAAATTTACTTGTAAATGCCAAAGAAACCGAAGACAAAGCAGAATACTGGTTTACATCCAACAAACTGAAACTAAACGGAAAAAACTCAGAAGATAACTATATCTTCTAATACCAGGGTAACAATTAAAGCTCAAGTTAAATTATTAGGTATGATTATAGATGAGTCGCATTGATGGGAATCACATATTGACCACCTCTGTAAAAACCTCTCGACACAGTTGTTTCTACTTCGCCAGTTGAAAAAAGCATTGAGCCATTAAACACTTCTCATTTCATATCGTTCTCTTTTTCACTGTCACCTATCATATGGGATACTCCTTTGGGGTAGATCTACTTACGCGATCAGAGCTTTTCGCGTGCAGAAAAAAGTCATCAGAATTATAGCTGTAGTTTCATTCGACGCACATTGTCAACCACTTTTTAGATAATTGGGAATAATGTCTTTACCTCGTATGTTGATTTTCTACTCACTGTTAGAAATACATAAAATAAAATACTACTCTCCAAACCCTCAGATCATCATAATTATGAAACTAGAAATGCGGGACAACTCAGACAGCCAAGATTTAGACTTGAAATGTCCACACCGGAAAAAAATTAACATCAATAACTGTTTTCCTGAGATTGATACAACTTCTTGATTTTTCGTCAATATTTCGAAATCCATATTATAACTAATTAATACAGTTTATTGTATGATTTTCACTATAACGGGTTTTACAAAAACCGCGACACATGTTTCGCTATACAAACTGTTATAAAAGTTTTATGCTCGAGTTTTTGTAGTGTAGTGAAAATTATACAATACACTGCATTAATTAGTTGTTAATTCATGAAATTGTGAATGACTCTAGACTTTCACCCAGATGTCAATAAATTATATTTTCTTTCATAAGAAGATAACAAAATAACTAATGTTTTCACTATTAATAATTTTTAAGAATCCACTTTTGAATAAATTCGAGCTGTATAGATTATTTGTGACTACACCACCCAATACTAAAATTCCATATGGTAACTGATATCGTACTAAGGTGGTATCCAAGGAAATCCGTGAGATATTTTGAAGCCTTTCCGCTCATTTTTTGCATGATCGATGTGAAGATTCAATCTAAAGTATCTATCTGAGATGATTCCTAAGTTGTTCGGTTGATTTTTTTCTGAAATGTATATTTCAGTATCCTCTATAAGAGGTCCTAAGTCTGGTAAGAAGTTGAAGTATTAATCGAACTGTATATAATATGTTTCCTTCAATACTCATTGCCAAACTATTCGATTTGAATCTCAAGGTATTGCTCGCCTTTATTCTAATCGACTGTTCACCTTACTTTCTTGTACATTATTGCCATTTCATCCGCAGGACTGTACATCAAAATGGCATGATACTATTAATATAAATACTGAATACTTTAGGCCCAAGAGTTGTTTCCTGTGAAACTTCATAGGTAACAGCTTTTTGCGCCATCAATTTCAACTACGTGTTTCGATCGGAAAGTTGGCTTTCAGTGAGTTAATATGTAGGTACGTTCTCGTATTTCATAGAAATGGAGCTTTTGAAGAAGGCGGTTTGGTAGATCTATATGAAACACAGATTACGGGTATCATTTGATTTGTGGCCATTTAGACGTCGCATCTTCTTTACTACTGAATCCAAATTGTTCATTTGAGGGAGCTGTAAATTTTTCTCAAATATTATAAATTTGTGTTTTCATTAGTTTTTCTAAAACATTGGAAAACACCGGCAAAAAATTGGTCGGTAATTTTCAATATTTTTTTTTCTTACATTTTCATACAAGGGTTTGATAGTTCCTCATTTCGGGTAGTTCAAAAATTTACCTTGCTATATATATCATTCATATTTATTACAGCGATTAGACGTACCAGACCTATTAAACCGATCAAAATGAACATAGTCAAGATTTAGACTTAAAATGTCATTACGAAATTCTCTGGACGTTAAATCATTCAACATACTTCAACCATATAATCTGACTGAATTGAATTATAATTTGTTCGAGAGGAAAATCAAAGAGTACCTTATACTAAATTGTTATCATTCTGTACTTAATTTCATGCAAAGTACATATTCAGACTAAATAGCCTTAATTTTTCACATTACCTATTTATAAATTTGAGAAACATTTTTTATAATTCGTTTCTTTATTTGTTAACTATTTTGTGAATCATTTTCAAAATTTATATTTGATGCTGCTTTTTTTATATTGTTCTATCTATTTACACACTAATTTGTACTAACTGTCTATGACTTGTCACAAATTATATTCATAACGTGATCAAATAAAAATATGCCTATTTCTCTATAAAGACGCACGCCTGAAGAAGCTATTGTATAGCGAAACATGTGTTGCGTTTTCGTGAATCTATCTAGTGAAAATCTCACAATGAGGTGTTTCTTGAATATGAAAGTTAATAATCTCTGCATTAGTGCTTTTGTCAATATGAATAGTGGATTATTCAGGACCCAATAATGGTTCTTGGGGAACACCGTACTTCATACTTGACTGTTTTTTCGAAGTTTTCATTCACCATCACTAGAAATATTCAGTCTTTCGAAAACAAAAATATGTTCCATTCGATTTCTGATCGTATATTACGAGAAATATAATCTACTGGAATTATTGCAGTTCAACACAATATTGAAATATCCATAAAAAATGTGTTGACAGATTAACTGGTAATTTCGTTGTTCTGATTAAATGACACATATCAGTCATCAATTTGAATGTATACAGCAGTAATTAGCACATTCATCTGATTAGCATCAGAAATAATTTATGGTTTATTGCAGCGGTTGTTGTAAAAACAAATCAATTCATAAGCTGCTAACTTACAAAACGCAGCCTCCCGAACCGGAAGCTGTGTTTTTCGATTCTTAATATTTTCTTAGAAATATTGCTGGTTTCTTTTACTTTCGAAAATGCACTTCATTCTAACTAATGGAATCATAATTTCATTGCAAGGCAGAAGAATCACAGGAACTGAATACTTAGTATCGGAAGAATAGGGTTTCCTGAATTCTTCGAGCTGCGTTCTAAAATTTCCTCTACAGTCAGCCTCACTGTGTTGTGCTATCGTAGACTAGAACTTTACGACCCTGGGAAGGCCAATCTGTTAATGATAATGCACCTTTGTTTCATCTTGGAAAAAATATCTGATAATGAAAAGAGAAATGAAAATTTCTATGTTTTTTGCCACTTTTAATTGTAACTAACGTTACTGCAGTTTTTTCCTATATGGATATTCTCAAACAATAAACTCTTTATTGTTTGCTTGTTTGTTCATTGTATAAGTTTGAGAATGTTCATATAGGACGAAACTGCAGTAACGTTAGTTACAATTAAAAGTGGTAAAAAACATATAAATTTTCATTTCTCTTTTCATTATGATCTCCTACCACGTAGTAATGGCTACATCCATCAATTTAATATTTGATAAGTCAGCAAATCTGAAAACAGTTGAAATATTTTCCCTTCATTATAAAATTCTCTACAAGTCATAATATTAAAATATTGTGTTTTATCAAGACAAAACACAAGTAATACAGAAAAATCCTTAAGGGGTTCTAAGAGAGGTGCCTGTGCGAAAGTAGCGATTAACGTTGGATTTGAATCGCTGAAGATCAATTTGATTTGGAGAAACGGGCACTGAGTTGAACTTTAAAACGATGAACAGCCGGTCGCTCTTAGTGGAATCGAAAGTGCAAATTCACTAGAACACTTCTCGTGAAAGTATCTATAAAAGAGGGACAAATCTCCAACCTCTCTTCTATATTCCACACTATCAAGGTTGCAATTGACGTCCGTGTATCCAATGAGGCAGGTGGCTCTTCCCTGGATGGAATCCAGCAGCTTCAGGGGCGGAGCTCCATACATGAGAACAATACTCCAAAGAAGGTATGATAAGAGCTTTATAAAGCATAATAAAGTTTCTTAGGTGTGTACAGTTTTCTGTGGAATCTACACGACTGTATGTCAAGCGAAAATTTACGCTATTGAATTGTGTGCAGAAAGATTGGAGGGATTCAACCTCATATAAACTTCAATAAAAATATTCTCCGACAGTAAAGCGGCGATGGAAGCTCTTGGCTCCTACCGAGCAACGTCTAAATTGATAGCAAATTTCCAAAAACAACTCTCCTCGATAGAAATACTCAACATGTTGTCTCTGGTCTGGATGCCTGGCCATACTGGCCTGTAAGGCAATGAGGCTGCTGACTCCTTCACAAAGGATGGTGCTGCAAGTAGCTTCATTGGACCAAAACATGTCATTGGCATTGATTAAGGCTTTGCCAAACAAACATTGAAAACCTGGATGGCAAAAAGATTCATGGACTTCTGGCAGAATCTTCCAGGATTGATTCATTCCAAGGAGTTTATTCACCCATTGAAGCTTGATACCAAACAGTTGTTGGACAGTAGGGAATGACTACGATGTCTAAAAGTCCTTCTTACCGGTCACTGTCATTTGAATCATTATATTCAGAGACTCGGACTGTCGAATGACAGTGTGAGTCGCCTCTGATTGGAAAACAAAGTATGTGCTCTGCTGTTTCGGAAATATTTGGGGAACTGTCAGATGTAAAATGTTCACTGTTAATCGAAAACAAAAAGTATTTTCAAAATATATACAAGACGAGTTGATGAGGTCGAGTTAGTCATATCTCGAAAACTGGGGTTTGAAATCAAAAAGTTTTGTTCAACAAATGAATGATTTATTATAATTTATTCTTTTCCATTTAGCAATGTTCTAATTTTCCGAAAAACTTTCAAAGCAAAGCAACTCCACTTCTCGTAATGAATAAATTCACTTTCTTATTTCTGTGAAATACCGTGTAGATTGAACGATTTCTGGATATTCTTATTACTTTGAATGTAGGGGTGTTTGAAATATTTCTTCATTGAGACACATAAATGAAATTTAGAGTTTTCAAGATGAATTGTCCCAATTTAGAACTCTCAATATTTGTTGAAAATTTGATAATTTTGATACGCATCGATGCAACTTGAAATAGAATTTCAGTTCAGAGATTAGCGATTGATCATTTCAAGCTCTTGCCATACTATGAGTATGGCATATATAATGTTCAATGCGTAAGGTGTCACTGAGGATACCCTACAAAAACACACTTTTGTCTATTTTCCACTATATTTCTTTATTGTTGACCGGTTTCGGCTATTATACCATTTTCAAAACTAACTGATTACATTTAAATCCGAGTAATTTATACCTATATTATTCTAGCATAAATGATTTGATATACCTGATATATCTGATATACCTGATATCCGGTACCTGAGAAACGCAGGTACCGGATATCAGGTATATCAGATATATCAGGTATATCAAATCATTTATACTAGAATAATATAGGTATAAATTACTCGGATTTAAATGTAATCAGTTAGTTTTGAAAATGGTATAATAGCCGAAACCGGTCAACAATAAAGAAATATAGTGAAAAATAGACAAAAGTGTGTTTTTGTAGTGTATCCTCAGTGAACATGAATTTCCACAAAATAAACAAGTCGTCAATCGAAGAAGCGTAAGGTGTCGCAAGTCGATGTCTATCGAAATGGCAAATCGTAGCTATATTTTCAATTTTCGTTAGATTCGATCGGGAGTTACGTCTTCTTGAGTTACCACAGGCTAAAAGGGAATCTGATATTTAGGAAATGGTGCTCCACATTATAAAGGGTTTCACAAAAACCGCGATACGTGTTTCGCTATACAAAATCTTTCTGAAGCGTAAAATTACACTTGAGAATCTTGGGAAGCGTTAAACCATGCTTGAGAAAGCTATTGTATAGCAAAACACGTGTCGCAGTTTTTATAAAACCCTTTATGTTGAAAATCATACAATAAACAATACCGATATAATTCTGAAACGAATATTCTAAGGGAATGGTTGTCTAGTAGGGGACAATGTCAAAGGGAAAAATACTATAAACATTATCTACAATTGGGAAATAATGAAATATATTTGAAAAGAATCAAAAATACAATTATTCATTATTGAAGCCGAGTATACATAATTATATCTACTCATTTGGTTACTTTATTTCGCACTTAGAATTGCTAACAATTTTTGGAGCACTTTTCTTCTCATGGCAATTGGCCACTTTCCATATTAAAAAAATTGGCAACACTATAGTGTTATCCAGAGCATCACAATCCTCATTCTTTCATTATCTTGATGATTTCAGAATGAGTAGTGGTTCAAAGCATAAAATACGCTTACTCACAACATTGAATGTAGTATCTGCTTCATATTTACAGACAACCACAAATGTTTTTCGAAGTATTCATGAAATGATAGAGATCATAGATAATTTCATTGAATAACTCATCTATTAAATGATACACGAGGAACTGGAAGTCAATTGTGGATGTCGTGGTTAGACAGTGAAAGTAAGAGTTGAATTTCTATGAAATCTGGCAGAAACCGTCTGAACATGGAAGGGTTATTGAATTTTAATGGAAATAAGTTCGTAAAATTCTTAATATTGAATTGTATATTACATATGCAGGCTTTCACCGTATAAAGGTAAATAAACCCAGGAATAAGTAGATTAAAATATTGCATTTGCATCCCGAAAATGTTCTCAACCAGCACCGATTTTTTTATACGGTGGGGAACTACTTATATTTCAGGTACTGGCAACACTAATGTCTATAGGTGGAAAAATTTTGATGTTTACAGTGGGTTAAGAAAATCAATTCGACAAAAAAAAAATTTCAAGAATCGGTTTTTGTTGGATTATTTTTCACAACTTTCGCCGTGGATTATCTCAATAGGAATGTGTCGATGAACTTTGCTATTTGTATGGTGATAAATCACCATCAAACATACCAGTATATAGCTGGTATAGTGGATTCAATCGTGGTCGTTCTTCGGTCGCCGACGAATTCTGTGAAGGTCGTGCTAAATCGGTTGTTGTGCCACAAAATATCAATGCAATGCCTAAACTGATAATGCAAGATCGTCATGTGACATAAAAATGTTCTCGTTGGATACCTCACAATTCCTCAATTGTTCAAAAAAAGGTTCGCGTCAAGTGGTGTAACAAAATGATTGGGAAGTTGGACCGTGGTGCTTCAATAGACGTGTATGAAATCGTGACAGGTGACGAATTATGGATATATGCGCATGAGTCGAAAACCAAATAGCAATCGATCGTTTGGGTATTCCAAGACGAGCTAAATTCACCAAAAGTTGTTCGTGAAAGAAATGGATTACCTCAATAAGAATGTGTCGATGAACTTTGCTATTTGTATGGTGATAAATCACCATCAAACATACCAGTATATAGCTGGTATAGTGAATTCAATCGTGGTCGTTCTTCGGTCGCCGACGAATTCTGTGAAGGTCGTGCTAAATCGGTTGTTGTGCCACAAAATATCGATGCAATGCCTAAACTGACAATGCAAGATCGTCATGTGACATAAAAATGTTCTCGTTGGATACCTCACAATTCATCAATTGTTCAAAAAAAGGTTCGCGTCAAGTGGTGTAACAAAATGATTGGAAAGTTTGACCGTGGTGCTTCAAAAGACGTGTATGAAATCGTGACAGGTGACGAATCATGGATATATGCGCATGAGCCGAAAACAAAACAGCAATCGACCGTGTGGGTATTCCAAGACGAGCTAAATCCAACAAAAGTTGTTCGTGAAAGAAGCGAAGTAAATGGTCGCCGTTTCTTCGGCTGAATGGATCATGTGGCAACTGTTCCGCTTGAGCAACGTAGAATGGTCAACTCTAAGTGGTACACGACCATTTGTTTGCCGGAAGTCTGCGGAGGAATTAGTAAAACTGACGCCTAAGACGATTCATTCTCCATCATGACGATGCGAGCTCTCACACATCTCGTCGAACAGGTGGATTTTTGAGCTGTCAAAACATCGCATTGATGACTCATACTCAGTACAGTTCTGATTTGGCACCCAATAACTTCTTCTTGTTCCCGAATATCAAAGGTAAAATGTGTGGTCAACGATTTACGAGCACAGAAAACGCAGTTGAAGCATTCAAATGCCATGTTATGGAGGTATCTCAAGAGGAATGGAAAAACTGCTTTGATAAATGGTTCAAACGAATGCAAAAATGTATCGATCATCAAGGAAAAAACCATCAAGCAGTTTTCATTGAAAAAAAGTTTGTTTTCATTCACTATTCCCGAAATATAAATAGTACCTGTGATTATGTTTTTCTATTGAAAATTAGTTCAGTTGTAGAAGTTTGTTGATGTAAGTGGTTTAAACTTGCCACACTTTCCATTATAGTCATCACTGCAAGGTTTTCAAAAAAAAAAAAGACCTAAACGAAATTTGGATGCGATATTGAATTATTATTATTATTCAATCATTATAATTATTATTACTTTAATATGTTGATGACAATGGATATATCCCTCGTATAATCCAATGTTTTGAAAATATTCCACTCCTGATATCGAAACAATTTCACACTATCAAGTTTACTGAAGACATGTTTCTCAACACAGTAGCTTCCTCAGGTCGAATGGTAAGTTGAACAGTAGTTGAACAAATTGATTATTATACTGGTTTTTCGATGGGTAATTTGACTGTTTTCAAATTATGAATGAATAGGCCCGTTACTTGATGAAAATTAATAACAGTATCCTTGATAATAATTGAATAATTTCAGCAATATTTATGAAGATGGGTATTGATTGATTTTGTTCACTGATTTCACTCCCTCATAAAGAGCTATGTAATGGAATAGTAAATTAATGAAAAAATTCTTAACATTGTTATCGAGGGGTGTTCTGTATCATCAAAAAAATCATTTTCAGATACTCGATGAATGTATATATCTACCGTCATATTTTTTCAAACTGTTCGATACGGAATTTCATTGTAAATTTTTTATATCGGTTTCTTTTATATTGTTGTGTTTTATGCAATGGGGGTGTTAAAAGCCCTTCAAATCCCAAGTTCAATGTATGTACATCAGTTCGGAATTTAATTTTATTATCGTGATAATCTGGTGTTTTAGTTTTAATTATACTCCGATATAAGCATGCAGAGTGGAGCAACATTCGGTTATCCATATTACAACTTTAAGAGGTTGGGTGGTGCTTTTATATTTACGAATACCGAAAATCGATCTCAAAACAAGGATTTTGTAATTATGAATCTTTTTTAAAAAAAAAAACTGTGAAATTTGGACCATACAGACAAAACTGGACAAAATCAAGCTTTCGCAAAGCATTGATTTGATTTTTCTTGATAAATATTGTCTTCTACCGTAAATTGATTTCAAACATTCACGAGTTTTTCAAAAAGAAGATTCTCATCCATAATGACTCCTAGCACAATCAACCACTTCAAGTTTATCTAATTTCCACTAGACTTTTTACCAAATTTCTATTATTTTTTGGACTAAGATAAGAATATTTGACTTACAAGCATCGGTTTGTAGACCGTGATATGAAGATGAAACTACAAATGCATTGAAATCAATATTGATTCGTTCACATACAACAACCATGTTATAAGGATCATATGAATCATAAATTTCATTATCGTCTTCATAAAGGTGCATTCGACAATGTTTTATATGTTTTATAATTTGACTTGTGTGAAGCAGGAAGAGAACAGACGCAAGGATACAAAAGGGTACACTTCTTTCTGTATGTGTAGAGTAGGGAGGGTGAGTGTAAGCCCACAGCACCTAGGCCACATGTGACCCATTGTACATCCTCCCAAGGAGTTGCCCTTCTAGGGACATGCCTGACAGTCTCATCTTCCTGTTGACACATCCTTCATAGAGGTGTGTCCACTAGCCCCATTATATGGAGGTGTTTCCTTAGTTGACAGTTGCCAGTCATAAATCTTACTGTTGAGCGTAGATTTTTCCTGGTCATCGTCAGGGTGATCCTGGCAAGATTGCATCCTTTGATTATATCCCATCTCTTTAGGGAGCGGGCATGGGTGTAATTTTTGGCTAGTTTCGCAATTGTCGAAATCATCAGGCTTTGGGGTACACTTGATTTCAATAATATTGTAATGAATCTGAAGCCGGCCCTGACCGATGTCCCAGTCAGCAAACGCATGACGCATCGCGAAATACCGCGAAAACTCCGGATGGTCCCGAAATCCGCAGAGGGATCCGGAACGTTCGTTGACGATATAAAAACGTCGCTCTTCGTCCCGAAGAGTAGTCTGTACTTAGAAAGTGAATTGTGCGTTTAAGGAAAGGAATCTAATCGTGAAGATAAATTGAGCGTTAGTGACTAAGTGTTGGATATAAATTAGTTGTGATAGTGAAATATTGTTAAAAATAAATTTGAGTAAGACAGTTAATTCTTTAATTCGTTACAATATATTATCAGAGTAGTTTGGGTCAATAAAAGACAAATTCTCTTTTAAACGACTAGCAAGAAATCAATCACTCATCCTTATTTTCATGAAATTCTGGAAATTAATAACACATAGGTTTGGAGACAGTGGTCAACAATCTTCGTTCGAAATATTGGATTATAAATATACGAGTAGCTGTAAAGAAGAGCTTCAGAAATTGCCAAGAATGTAAAAATCGAAATTGCAAACCTCTTTCTCCAGAAATGGGTTTGTTGCTTCCCGAGCGGTTAGGGGCATTTTTCCCCGTTTTCATACGTTGGAATTGACTTTTTTGGTCCCATGACTGTTGCAATAGGAAGAAGAGTATAAAAACGATATGGAGTACCCTTTACTTGTCTGCTATACTGCTATCCTTGCTATACTTACTATCCGAAGGAGATAATAACAGATAACGAGACCAATTGTGTCGGAGGAGAACGTGAACTCAAAGAATAGTTCCAAAGCTTAGATCAGAAAAAGATTTTAGAAGTCGCATCTGAAAATATAATTTGGAAATTTAACCCTCCAGGAGCTGCACACATGGGTGGAATCTGGGAAAGGATGATAAGATCTATTAAAACAGCTCTGAAGATCAGTTTGTAGTCCATCAATCCAAAAGAAGAGGTTTTGGTAACCTTGATGAGTGAAATTGAATATATTAATAATTCAAGGCCCTTGACACACATATCAGTCGATCCAAATGAGCCAGAAGCTATTACTTCGAATCATTTTCTGCTACTGCGACCAGGTAATGTCAGATCATACGGCAATGTGGAGCTTTCTAGCAGAAAGCTATGAAGAATTGCATAAGCATTGGCAGATACGTACTGGAAACGATGGGTAATTGAACATAGACCAACACTTTTTCAGAGACAAAAATTGCATGACAAAACTAATCCTATTAGAATTGGCGACATAGTTTTGATTATGGATGAGAAGGCACCTAGTAATTAGTGGATCATAGGAAGAATAGAAGAAACGTTTCCCGGTAAAGACGGGGTTATCAGAGTTGTTCGAATTAGGAATAAACATGGAACATATATGAGACCTGTCACCAAAGTGTGTATTCTTTCAGTCACGCGTTGATATACTCACCTAGCAAAGTCTGCTTGG
Organism: Leptinotarsa decemlineata; assembly: GCF_000500325.1. NCBI lineage: Eukaryota > Metazoa > Arthropoda > Insecta > Coleoptera > Chrysomelidae > Leptinotarsa > Leptinotarsa decemlineata. Next base: position 52,917 of record NW_019290729.1, read on the forward strand.
GGGTGGAGAATGATACTTATTTTATTTGTATTTTCTTATGTCACTTAATTGTTCATCACTATGTATAAGTTGTTTGATGAATATCATAGGTTGTTTGAGAATTAGACAGATGAAGAAAAATATAATAACTGTCAATCCAAGTCATTAAAGGCGAAATTGTTTGATTTCGTTTTTAATACGAGTGATTGATACATTCTTAATCAATCACTCATCCACATTTTCATGAAATTCTGGAAATTAATCGTCAATAACCGAAATTTACCTTAACACCTGAAGTATTGTAATTAATCTAAATGTTAACCATCACCAACTAGACAGGATCTATAACTACTATGGTCAAGAATGTATTATAGAATAGTCTAATGTACCAGTTCAACCAAAGAAGCGTGTTTAATAAAGTTAATGGATTAAACATTGTTTTACTATCATTGATATTCTTATTAATTTTCATCATTGCACGGGTCAGTGTATTAACAATTTAAAATTATTCAAATAAGACAGTTCAACGAATCCAATCAGTTACAAGCAAATTTTCACGTAACCGTAACAAAAATGATATCAATATACCGTGTGAAAAACATTATTTCAAACGCTTGCGAATCATCGCATTGCTGATTAATTTGTACATGCGAAACCCTGCTAATGTGTTGATAACCACGTACTTTTTCTGTTTGCTAGGTATTGTAGGTGGTGTTGATAGCTCAATGATTTAAATAAAAATTTTGATAAAATAGACGTTATTCATATGGTAACATGAAAATTCAAAATCGATGATTCAAAGCATACCTAACTACTCGTATATATTAAAAACATATACATTTTTTTGAAACTCTCAAAACTGGTGGTTTCAATAGTAGTTGCGAATTCGAAATGAAAGATATTCATACAAATATAGACAAAAAGTGTCCTGAATATAATAAAAAAATACAGTTTAATGTAAGATTTCCACTTGAGAGTGTATAAAACCGCGACACGTGTACGGTAGCACCTACGGGCGTCACAATACATTGTATTATCACACAATAACTGTACTGTGACGCCCAAAGATGCTATCATTCAGTATCATTTTCCTTTACCCCCAAAATAGGCCTCAGTTTCAACGATTACCTCTTCATCAGAGCTGAATTTCTTTTTAGCGAGCATTATCTTGGGGTTTGAGAACATGAAGAAGTCGCTGGGAACCAGCTCCGGAGAATATGGTGGATGCGGAAGCAATTCGAAGCCCAATTCATGCAAATTTGTATTTGTTTTCATTGATTTGTGACACGTCGCATTGTCTTGATGGAACAATACTTTTTTTTCTTCAAATAGGTCAGCGTTTCCGCGATTTTGTCTTTCAAATGCTTTAATAACTCTATGTTAGAGTCGTTGTTTTTGGATTTTTTCTTTTCAAGATAGTCGATGGATATTATACCAGGCGCATCTTAAAATACTGTTGCCTTAACCTTTCAATCGACTGTCTTTGCACGCTTTGAAATCGGTTCACCACATGCAGTCTACTCGTTTTAACTCTGGTGTGAAATGATGTTCCATCTATTCTTACATATCAAGGCATAAATTCACTAGCCAACAAATAGGAAAAAAATTGCGACCAATATTATAATGGTTATATATGAGAGTTTGAAGCACCTTGGCTGCGACTTCAACATGAAAAATTTACCTTCACGTAAAGATTTTGAGTTGTAGTTATTTTTATTTTATACAAAAATTAACACATATCATAGGGAAATATGAGATCAAAACTAGAAAAAAAAATTGAGTTCAACAGACTTTATTTAAAATACACATGAAAAAACATTCAAATGAATTCTTTCGTGCCTAACCTTTTTGCAAATGTTGACTTTCGTTTATATGTCTCATCGTTTTCCTCATAAGGATCCAACAATAATCCCCCATCATTGCTGCATGCCATCTGCCTTGGTAACGTTGCTCCATTGTCAGTATATCTTGGTGGAACCTTTCCCCTTGTTCGTCACTGACAGCACCAAAATTTTCTGGGTAAAAATTCAAATGGGAGTGCAAGAAAGGGATTTTGACAGACATGCGACATCCCATTCTGCAGTAGTTTCCAAGTAGTTCTTCTACAAGTGTTTCGTAATTTTTTAATTTCTTGTTCCCTAAAAACTCCGAAACAATTCTTTTCAAAGAACTTCACGCAGCTATTTCAACATTACTTAATTTTTGATCGAACTGTTATAACTTAGTAGTTTTCTAATTTGTGGTCCAACAAATGTACCCTCCTTGAGCTTTGCATCACCAAATTTTGTAAAAAACTGTTTAAGATATTTAACCCCAGTTTGATGTGCAATGGAGGTAACAAAACCTTTTTGGAATTAACGAGAGGTATATTCTTCACGTTAGCTTAACCTGGAATATAATTATCTCTCGGAGGCCATTCTTTTATTTGAGAATGGCTTTGTGTTGCCTACTGTTCCAAAGGCAAAGAAAATAGCAAAACTTCGTAAATCCGCCCTGGAGACATAGTAATAGTCCTATGACATTCATGTCCCCACATTTTTGCCATTTATACGTATTATAACTTATTGCATTTAGAATAAGTGATATAATTTGGTGTGTTTCCTTCATGGCAACTGCATGTGCAAAAGGAATAAAGGGTCTAAGGAATAGAGGGTCTTTTGCTACCATTCTCTGCACGTCGTCTTGAGTTCAATCGGGATGGAGCCCAGCTCCCTTACCCTTTCGGTTGGCTTTTGTCGAAGAAGGATAAATGTGTTCATGACTGAGGGGATGGCGGTATAAAGTCTTCAGACATCAGTACCGCCCTTCACGTGATACCCCTACCTGGCTGGGGTAGGATGGATGAAAAAGTTATTCGTCCGTTAACGGGGGACATGAGGGCCTCATTCGACAGAGTGGCGGGGCCTTCTATTTCGGGAGGGGTCGTCTACAGCATAATCTATAGCTTCCCTAACTAACGGATTTTCGTGAGTTTCCGCACTTTCGAAAACTCGCCGATTCCTCCACTGAATGGATTGCCGAATGGAAGGCAGCTGCAAATCTCTGCGGATGGCTTCATTCCGCACGAACTAAGGAGCATTCACAATCATCCTCATTAGTTTATTTTGCAATACCTCCAGAATGGAGATATTTCGCCGCTTGTCCCCAGACGCCAGAAGCATACATGATGACAGGCTTGAACATCGTGGTGTTAATGGTAATCTTGTTTTTCAAGCTCATTTTTGACTTTCTGTTGATCAGAGGGTACAGACTTGCAATCCGACCCTCTGTTCTAGATTTGACGTACATAATGTGCGGGTTCCAAGTGAGCCTACGGTCTATTAGAATGCCGAGGTACTTTACCCGCGCTTGCCAGTCAATCTCCCTTCCAGAGATTCTCACTTGTTTTTTGCTACCATTATGGAGCAGAACGGCTTTTAAACTTGTTTTAGACGCTGTATTGCCAGAGTTTAACCAATATCCTCAATTTAGGGAAAAAGCAAATTTGAAAGGTCGTGTTCATGAAATTTTTGTGAAAAAAATCATAACTCAAAAATCTCACCTATTAGAAAATTTTTCCTATCATTTTCACATTTAGGAACTATAAATTAACAAAGAACTGCCTTTGGCATTACAGTTAAACACTGTAAACTAGTGTTTTGGAACAGCTTCAAACACTGCTGAGAATAATCAATTCGTTGTTGTTGTCAGTAGATTGTGAGATCGCGCGGTACTCTCTTTGAACAAAGCTTCCCCACCCTCTTTGATATCTTTAGACCATTTTGATGTTTTCATCGGTAACAGCGTTGGAGCATCCACTGCGTACATCGTCTTTAGGCTCATTTCACCTCGTTTTAACGTATCAAACCACTTCTTAATGGTTGGTTTTCCTGTTGCAGAGTCCGAATAATGTTAATCAAACCAAACCTTGGCTTCCACGATATTTTTTTCCAAAAACAATGGTTTATTAACACACGCAATTCCTTTTTATCAATTTTTTTAAAGTAACAAAATGTTCCATCGCCTGAACAAATAGTGTGACAGCTGTGAAATTTGTACACGTGTCTTTGGAAGGTTAGGGTTAATTGAAAATCATATTGATTAAATACTAGTCTCGCTATCTGTGTGTGTTAGCCTACGAACTATTCAGTTCACCCAATATTTCAAAATGTTCTGAAAATCTTGGTCCTGTGCACTTTTCATGACCGTCATTTATTCATCAATACAAGTCTTGCAAGTAAGGACGTAGTAAGAGTTGATGCTATTTTCTTCTGATTTGTTGAAAATATTTAACACATTCCTAAGCGAATCTCATTTTCCTGAACAATGGAAACAATCAAAAGTCTGCCATTTTCAAATCAGGAAACCCAGAGGATATTGAGAACTATAGACCAATATCTAATATGTGTAACTTCGCGAAGGCCTTTGAGATATCTGTGTGTGACCAACTAATGCCGCAAGTCAAATCCTTGTTCTCTGCAAACCAGCATAGCTATTTAGCAATGTAGCGAATCTCTGCAGTATCAAGCAGTTTTTGATAATAGTATTCGACAGAAAAGGATAGGCTGACGTTATATACACAGAATTTGCAAAGGCCTTCGACAAAATTAGTCACTCCATCATACTATAGAAAATAACTCAAATGGGTTCAAATCTTTCACTAACTCAACTTCTACGCTCTCATCTGGATTAGAGAACCAATATTGTTTTTCAAAATGGATTGGCGTATGCACCATACTTATCACCATCCGGTGTCTCCACAAATCATCTCACCTTCGAGCTTTCGTGTGGCAAATTACTTTTTGCAGACGACTTGAAGATCTTTTCATCTATCACAAGTTTAGAGAGATGCTCTTCTCTACCGTCTCAATTAGACCTGATAGATAAGTCGTGTCAAATCAATAAATTGGCAATGAATGTTAAAAAGTGCAAAGTTTGCTCCTTTACACTGAGTATTTTTATACTTTCGAGGATAAAATATTTCTTCGCGAAGAAGCTGTCAAAAATCTAGGGGTGACATTCGACCGTAGGTTGGCTTTGTTTTACCCAACTGTAAATCATTCACCAATATTACCGCCTCATCCATACTTTATACATCTCTTGTTCGCTTCAAGGTTAAGTATGCTACTTTGATTTGGTATCCTCTCTATAATGTACATAAGGAAACCTTGGAAAATGTGCAAAGGCATTTTCTGAATGCGGCGGGTGATGGCGGTTACCCTGCTAGAAGAACTGACCACTCCACGCTACTTTACGTCTGTTTATTTGGAGCAACGTTGTGTTTCGTCAAGTATTGTTATTTTATACAAAATTTTGCATTGTTCCATTGATAACCCCTTGTTACTAGAACAAATGAACTTCAACGTACCTCAAAGATACTTCACATAGGCAGAAATCATCTAGCTTACTGTCTTCATTTCATGTTATTTACAAATAATGAATAATTAATAAGTTATCTTTTTTTATTTCGATCATATATGTGAATTTATTTCTTAATTTGTCAAATGCTTAATATCTCAATAGTTTGTTATATATTTAGTTTCAGTAGCCTTTATTTATACTGCATTATTATATTATTTATTGTCCTGTTAATGGATTCATCTGCTGGGCAATAAATTTAGTTTTTTTTCTTTTTTCTTCTTTATATGTGTCAATGTAATCTCAATGCACTTTTTGTTTTACCATCACATTTATTATCAATTTGTTTTATCTTTTTAGATAGTACTGTCCTGTAGGACGGAGGTGGTTGTTGAATTGTTGATTGGTGTTTTTGGTATCATTTGACTGTTATAGCTGTTTGTTTTCCATAGCATTTCTGTGATGTTCTTAATGGTGAATTTGGTTGTACTAAAAATGTAATTGAAATTTCCGAAAAGGTGATTGAAATAAATAGTCTATCATCATTTGAAATGGTGAGGTTTGTATTTTGTCTTTCACCAAATAATATTGTAAAATATTTGTCAATGCCGACAGAACTTTTAAAACCCTATGTTATCCCTGAGAAATATTCAGAGGTGAAGAAATTTGCTTAGTCTCTTACAAAATACTGCTTAAAATTCGAAACAAGTATTTAAACGTATGGAAAGTGTGCTGTGTTTAGATAAATAGCTTGCTTCGAGGGAACATCCTACGTTTTGGAGGGGAGAATTATGGTGATGAAGCAACTACCCAAAATGTACAATTGATTGAAGTTTCACAAATATTATACATACAGGTGATATTTTTTGTTGATGATCAGAATTTTCATAAACCTCTTTATGACACTTTTCTCCTTACACATTTTTTTTATAATGAAGACTTTTGTAATGGTGTAAAGAAAACAAATTTCTAGTTGAAATACTGTGTGAATCCAATGAATTTTTATCAAACAGAAATAACCAGTTTAACAGTACCTAATTTATCGTATTCAATCATTTTTCGGATCGAAAAAAAAAGGCTGAATCTCGAATGCATTATTGAACTTGATTTATTGATTTACGTGAAGGGCAAGTAGAAGCGACGACATAAACACTAACGAAGACGTCATCGTTTACAAAAAAAAATCATTATTTTTGAAGGAAACTGCAAAAAACTGTTTGGAAAAATGTAAATTATATGCAAAATAATGCATAATTTGAAACAGTTTTTTGCAAAATTCCTAGATATTTTTCATTGGATTTTCATTACGAAATACAGTTTGACCTACATGCTGGAAATTTTCATACAACCGAATAATCAACAACAGATGAAACCTGTATAGATTGTGTTATGATTCAAACAGTTTAAACTAATCTTACCGAGCATCAGATGAGGCAGATTTTAATTATGAAATTGGCGAGCCCGAGAATAAACGACACCCTGCGGCAAAATCGGGTCACCATCTGATTTTTAAGAGGAATAAAAAGTTGATTTGGCTACAGGGTCGCGTGAAAAGATGTGGAATGACTCATTAGCAAACTGTGACTTTGTGGTTTCATTTAAAGCATCTTCATTATTTAATAATTTTGGAACATATCGTCAGATTTTCCTGGAAAAGTCTAACAACAGTAGTATAAACCTTATGAGTGATGTTAATTGAAACGTGATTGTCATCACCATTTTGAAAAAAAGATATCAATATGATTTCCAAGAATATTGCTCTTCCTCATCCTTCATCAAATGTGGTGGAATACATAGTTGAAAGGTTTGAACACGGAAAAGTCGTCTCATTGCTGGACTTGTCGAAGGCCTCAACTTGTCCCATCAAACACTGCTCCAAAACTTGGCTTTATATAGTGTGAGGGAAATTTCCTCGAAATTTATTAATCAAATCATACCTTAAAAATCGCTATCAAAGAGTATCGGAGTTGACTTCAATGAAATTTCTTGTTCCACAGAGTTCTGTCCTGAGCCCACTTCCATTTCTTTCTGTTTCAACCCTAAAAACGACTCGGCTTTCTTTGGAAACCATCGAATGATTTAGGCCTAAGAACAAAGTAGTTTTAACGATCAGCTTTCTCATTTCCTTTCATTTCCACAGGTGAATAATTTCAGAGATAATTGTTGCTATAATAAAGTATAGATTCTTGCGCCAATAGTCTCTTTGGAGACAATTCTGAGCATCCAACTCTGAAGATAGTGGTGTTGCCTGAAAGATTGAGTACCTCCAGAGAGTTTCTGAAGTTTCAGTCTTTGGTCTCTCACTCACACCATTGATTATCTTAGTCCTATCTGTATAACGTGTCATTACATTCTGTTCTGATTGCGGCTCATATGATGAGTTTGTTTGGCACTTCAGTTCTGTAACATCTTCAAGCTCCACAAAAAAATACGCATCAATACAGTTTATTCTATGATTTCCACCGTACAGTCGAACAATAAACTGTAATATTGAGTTAAAATATGTATTGTCGTCAAGTAACGGCCAGTTCTATTCAATTATTCTAACTTCACGACGCAATCCGTTCTAATTGGAACAAGAGCTTGTATTTTGACATGGGTTCCAGTAAAGGAGATCCAGAATTTCCATAAAAAGATACCGGTTGTTATTTCCTTCGATACACACACTTCTAATAATGAATCAGCATTACAATGAATTCATGGATGTAGCCGTTGCTATGTGGTAAAAGATCATGATGAGAAATGAAACTTCTATGATTTTATACCACGTATTCGTAATCAACGTTACTGCAGTTTCGTTCATTTTCAAACGAAGAGCCACCTTTATCAGCTACACTAATGATTGTAACATTTTTTACCACCTTATTATTGAGGCATCAGTAAACATCACTGTTTGATAATAGCAGTAGATCAGTTTTGGTCTCGAACCCCACATCTTTTCAAATATTCTATAACATATTCATATTGTCGCTGAATCACTTGAAAAATGAATATGTTCATGCGTTTGTTCCAACGTGATGTGGAAAACACGAATAGCTGAAAGTTCCCATTTTCTCAAATTGTTTGTTTATGTGGAGAGATTTTCAAACATAAATCAATGACAAGTGTATTTTTGCTGTTGTTGACGAAAACAATATGAACAGTTTGGATCTGGATCCAATAAGGAGAATTGTGACCTTACTGCAACATAGTGGAGGTAACTCATAGTCAAGGTCACTTTACTGTAAAGTTAGTTCAAACAATTATTTGAAAAAAATCCCGCTTATCATTGAGAAATATTTGGACGTGACCTATCTAGAGCAGTATCTGCGTTGAAAATCTTCGTCAGCAATTGTAGTTGGATGGATACGTACGTCGTTTGCTGAAGGTTATTAACAGGGAGTTTATCTTCAAAAATGAGATTAGTTTTCAGTATCATTTTGAAATGTTCAAAATGAGCAGCAGTGATACAAACTGAAGACAATATCATAAAAACTCGCGAAGAAAATTTATTGTTCAAGAACACAATATGATTATGAATTTCCTCGACTAGTAATTGCTGAACATGTTGGTGTTCCTTTCAAAATTATACTGAAGTATTGACTGTATTCAGTCGACAGAATGAAGTAAGACCACGTATCATTTACTACTATTAAATACAGTTATATAAAAATTTTTCTTGAATATTATCGTTGATAAAAAATTATCTACACTATAACACACTCAAAATGAAGTCTTCATTTTACAAATTTTTGGAAGCAGAGCTTTGATTTTTGGTACAGGCGTACATCTTCATGAGCCGCACTTTTTGCAATAATTAGCCCGAATAACAGTCACAAACAAACCCAGCCTACTGCGTTCCTGCGAAAAGGGAAATTTCTCGGTTTGCTGCTTCGCGTTGATGATACTGAAACAATTTATTTGAAAAGATTGGTTGGAAATCGATTTCGCCCATACATACCGAATTTTAACGCAAAATTTAAATTTCATATTCAAGTTCGATTTTCAATTAATGGTTTTAACTGAGTAACTACGAAATTGATGAATTCGTTATATAGGGATAAAAATGAAAACCTAATATTCATCATGGATACATATTCCACTAATTTTGATAATTTTTTAATTTCTGTAGCTTCTTATTGGGAATTGTTGATTGAAAATCAGACTTGCGTATAAAAGTTACAATAAAATTCAAATTTCGGGTTGAATTTTGGTATGTAGGGTCAAAATCGATTTCTAAGTAACTTTCAAATAAATTATTTCGTTATATCCGACGCAAAGCAAAATATCGATAATTTACCCTTTTTGCGAATAACCAGAATTCAAATGGTGATTTTTTTCAAAAATTTCACAAACAGTGCTGATTTTTTGACAATGGCCACGTTTTCCTAACCCATTTAATAGAAACACTTGGCTTATTAACGTTCAGTTACGTTCGGTTAAACTGGTAAATCTTTTTATTTCTGAGGTACTGAAGACTGTTGATTCAAATATTTCGAAATTGATTCTTGTTATGTTTGAATATAGCTTCTTATTGGGAATTGTTGATTGAAAATCAGACTTGCGTATGAAAGTTACAATAAAATTCAAATTTCGGGTTGAATTTTGGTATGTAGGGTCAAAATCGATCTCTAAGTAACTTTTAAATAAATTATTTCGTTATATCCAACGCAAAGCAAAATATCGATAATTTACCCTTTTTGCGAATAACCAGAATTCAAATGGTGATTTTTTCAAAAATTTCACAAACAGTGCTGATTTTTAGACAATGGCCACGTTTTCCTAACCCATTTAATCGAAACACTTGGCTTAGTAACGTTCGGTTACGTTCGGTTAAACTGGTAAATCTTTCTATTTCTGAGGTACTGAAGACTGTTGATTCAAATATTTCGAAATTGATTCTTGTTATGTTTGAATAAAACCACAGTCGGATGAATAACCTGTGCATTCCACATATCTGCAGTTATTAATTCAAAGTATAAAGTAATCAAAAGGAAGTGAATGACCATATGATCACGTATTCGTTTCCTTCAAGTTCATTGATAAATTCTCTACTGAGAAGGTTATATTGAGAGGTTACGTCATCATCAAACTAGTTCAGACACAAAATTTAAATGTGAGTAAAAGTACACAACAGTAACGTGACTAGGAGAAATGGACTGAATTTCACATAGTACAAGGTGACAAGAGTGTGATGTATCCATTTAGTTTTGATTTTTGTATATGAAACATGAATATTCCATTATTTATATAAATCAGAATAATATTTTTTCAAAACTGATTTTTTTATGTGGCTCATCCATAATGTGAAATTAGAACACTAGAAGTTGTCAGTGAGTGATTTTACACAAATGTTTGATGATGAATGCGCGGACGTGTGAGAAAAATATAAACAAAAAAAAACAAAACAAATACAAACCAGTTTGAATCACTCACATCAAAATTTATCGCAAAGGAGACCACAACAATTCATAATATATTTTCCAAGGACAAAACACAAGCACTACAGGAAAATCATCAAAGGGCTCTATGATCGGTGTCTGTGCGAAAGTAGTATTCACATTGGATTTGAGTTGCTGGAGATTGAATCCATTTGTAAAAACGTTCTAAGGAAATTCATTCCACATAAACGCAGTTCTTCATATGAAAGAGTTTTCAAACAGAGAAGTTCCAGGTGTACTGAGTTGAGCCTCAAAATGACGAGCAGCCACAGTCCGTCGCGTGTATCTGATATGTTCAGCTCCTGGTGGAATGAAATGTTGCAAATCACTCGAACTCTTTTCGAGAGATTATCATGGTTGCAAGTGATGTTCGCGACTCCAATCAGGCGGATGACTGACTCTTCTCTGGATTGAATCCAGCAACTTCAGGGTATGCTTAGGGGCAAAGGTCCATACATGAGAACAATACTCCAAAGAGGGTTCGGTTCGGAACAATGTTCCAAGTTTTTGAAAAGTGACTTTTGCAATTCCAGACACATGATTCTGCCAAAACATATTGGTATCCAACCCCCAACAAACTTATCGAAGCACAATTTCGAAATTTTCTGACCTGATATCATTATATCCGGTTCGGGCACATTTATGTTTTTGGGAAAAACCGATGCCTGGGTTTTTGTGGCATTGAATTGAACCTGGTTACTTTTAACGTGATCAGAAATTAATTCTAGATCCTCATCTAGACATGCAACCTACTGCTGCCGGGAAATATCTGCTTCCGCCGCCGATGTCTTGGAATTCAAATGGAATTGACGAAACACTACTGTCGTGAGCGAAGCAATATATGGGATTCTTGGTTTTTTCCAATAGTTTCTTGATATACAAAAAAAATAGGGTCGGAGACAATATAGATTCCTGGGGAACACCAACTTTGATGGTACAAGTATTTGAGAGATATCCGTCGATTGCACTTGCAGAGAACGTTCTTCCAGAAAGCTGAAGATCCATACACAAAAATGATCCGACAAGCCATAGTTTCGAAGTTTGGCCAGCAAACTCTCATGCCACATACAGTCAAAGACCTTAGAAATATCAAGCGCTACAGCCATTGACTCTCCATGCGTTATTCCAAATATGGCTGACATATGATAGTAGGTCATCTGTTGATCTTTGTTTTCAAAAGCCATATTGATGATCGCTCCAGATATTGAAGCCTCCCAAATATTTAAGAAAATGGTGGTTTACGACTTTCTCTATGATTTTCGATATCACTGATAGCAAAGCGAATGGTCTATAGTTATTCGAAAGATTTTTTTTGCTATTTTTAGAAATAGGCTGATCGGGAGCAATCTTCCAACCAGACGGAAAAACCTCTTTTTTGTGAAACAGGTTGAAAAGTCTGAAAAATACTGGTGCGAGCTCTTCTACGCACTATTCACGATTCAATTACGATCAGGACCAGATACCTTGTTGATATTGAGCTGATATTTCAGAATTCGCCTGATAAGACGATGTCGAAAAGTAATTTCCGGCATTGTGAATTCTAGTGTGGTAATAGTGGGTGTTACCTTTCCCAGAAAATCGCAAATTGTTCAGCCAGTAAATTTGCTTTTTCTACTATCCCCTGTTGTTGAAATTGATCCACCTGCTTGTTTTGATTAACAGTTTTAGCTACGGACCGGAAGGATCTACACTCGCTGGGATTGGCATTCAGTTTATCCCTATTTCTTTGATTGTGAAATTCTTTGCTTTCATATTTGTGCCACTGCCGTTACGGCAGACTTTTGGAAGTGGCAGCTTGCTCGCAATTTATGTTGAAGCAAGGTTTGCCGTTAGAAGTTCGTTTCGTTGAGAAAGGAATATATGCAACCATGGATGAAAGAATAACTTCCGCAACTTCAGAACCATAAACAGATGGATCTTTAGAGCTGAAACAAACATCCAGTAAGGGGAAACTTCGAAAATGGTCTTGAGGATCCTCCCACTCAGCAGATATGTAGTGTCAAACTTTGATTGTTCCCCAACATTTATCGGCAATTCACTCAACACTGAAATGAGTTCGTGATAAGAAGATGCCAATGGAGACCTTACGGTGACTGTAAATTCATGGATTCGCTGTTAGATATAGATCCAGAAGACTAGCAAGTTCTCCATCACGGTCAGGAATCCTGGTCAAGACGATGTCGAAAAGTAATTTCCGGCATTGTGAATTCTAGTGTGGTAATAGTGGGTGTTACCTTTCCCAGAAAATCGCAAATTGTTCAGCCAGTAAATTTGCTTTTTCTACTATCCCCTGTTGTTGAAATTGATCCACCTGCTTGTTTTGATTAACAGTTTTAGCTACGGACCGGAAGGATCTACACTCGCTGGGATTGGCATTCAGTTTATCCCTATTTCTTTGATTGTGAAACTCTTTGCTTTCATATTTGTGCCACTGCCGTTACGGCAGACTTTTGAAAGTGGCAGCTTGCTCGCAATTTATGTTGAAGCAAGGTTTGCCGTTAGACGTTCGTTTCGTTGAGAAAGGAATATATGCAACCATGGATGAAAGAATAACTTCCGCAACTTCAGAAACATAAACAGATGGATCTTTAGAGCTCAAACAAACATCCAGTCAGGGGAAACTTCGAAAATGGTCTTGAGGATCCTCCCACTCAGCAGATATGTAATGTCAAACTTTGATTGTTCCCCAACATTTATCGGCAATTCACTCAACACTGAAATGAGTTTGTGATGAGAAGATGCCAATGGAGACCTTACGGTGACTGTAAATTCATGGATTCGTTGTTAGATATAGATCCAGAAGACTAGCAAGTTCTCCATCACGGTCAGGAATCCTGGTCGACTGATTTATAATCTGAGTGAATTCGCTAAATATTGCAAAAGCCTCAGCTTCGCCACTCTGCTCGTCGTTGATATTTTAAAATTTGAGTCATTCGATACTGAGAACATTGAAGTCACCGTATATGTAAATTTCGACTCTGAGATGATTGATTTGCAGAAAATAAATGGTGTTCGCAAGTGAAGAGAAAAGTGCCATATATTGTGCATCGCTTGGTAGTCGATAAACGCAGCATATGAATTTAGTTGTCTTCTGAGATATTATTCTTAACCACAAAACATTTCAAGGTTCCAACATTTCCTCTCGAGATATTCCAAAGTTACGTCTGAATCGGGAGTGTGACTTATAGCCGGGATATAGAAAATTAACGGGCTTTGTTGAAGCACGGACTTTGGTTTCTGTGAGTGCAAGAATATGAGGATTATTTGTTTGCACTGAGTTTATATTTGAGTTGAGTTCTCTAATGCTGCGGAAATCGATTTTGAAGTTGCTAGTGGGCCTCTTAGCAACTGCATGCCATTTCCGTGTGGACTTATGTTGGAAAGACCCTGTTGACTGTCAGAATTAGTGGTTGTCGAATAACTTTTGCAGGTAAGAGTACGTCTCTGCCGAACTCTAAAAACCTGATTCGGTCCCCAGCGGGGCAGGCAAGGGTATGAAAAGACAGCCTTCTTTAACTCCTGATCAGGCCAATGGATGGTGAAAGATGCGTCGAGAAGAGTATCGCAGTTCTTGTTTTTGGGAACAGAGCTTCTTTTGGAATTGGAGGTCAATACTAATTTTTTATAATGTTCGTCATGATAGGTTGAACACTATCAGAGTCAATGACGTCACTTTTATGATAACGTAATTTTGTTTCGTTTGTATTTCAATAATAAATCAATGAACTCCTTATCATTAATCTGTTTTTGTCAACTGTTTCGCGATTGCTTGTGATCAATTTTTGTTCTGTGTTATCAAAATTGAACACAAGAGAGCAGTACCTCTGAATTGCCTAAAGTTAATTTATTAATGCTGGCATAGTTTCATGCATTTCAAAATAGAATAAATCAGTTTTGCACAAAAACAAGATCATTGTGTACACCACATTTCACGAATTGAAGTCAAAACTACAACGTGATAGATTTCCTGTGCAAAATTCAGCCAATCACTTCGGATAATTATCTTGTGTGAAACGTCAACAATTAGCTTATTTGGAGATTTTGAAAAGGTTTATTACCTCGAGGAACTCTACTTGTAAACTTCAGAATTCAAAATTATTTCGCAAAAAAGTTGAAACGGTTCTTGAGGTTTACCATTGATAAACATAGATGTGACGTGGTGAGCAGACACTATGATACTGGCGAGTATTTCGGCGCGAATTTTAAACTTTTGAATCAGAAGGGCAATTTTTGCCTACCAAATTGACTCATTCAAAAACTTGATAAGTAGTTATGATATTATGGTAATTAGGCGCAAAAATGCTGGCAAATACAGGAAAAACCCCACGGTTGTTTTGCATGTCACATAATTCGATCAGTATAGGTTTCTCCATCAGTAACTAACGTATTCTCAAGACTCAACCTGCAACCCTACAACGAAACTATTAGAATTTAACTTCATATCCAAAGTATTATCGAATATTTTTTGCAACAATAGGTTTCAATCTTCTGAAAAGGAAATTGATCGGATAGTCATTCTAATGAATATCAATGACGTCTACTTATGCCGAGAAATAGAGACTATCCTTATTCTCATTTATATTAGCGCCCACAACATTCAAAACAATGAAATATGTACAATCATTCCACGAAAATGATTTTGTTTTTCAAGAGTTTTCAAAGGAATTGCGATTTTTCTACTGAAGTTCAATTTTTTTGTAAATGGTACTATCCCACTCAGAAGTGTTTCTAATAATGATGGAATGAAAATATTGATTGCTTCAACATCTCAAAATTAATTACTGATTGATGGTAATTCACAAAAATTGGCTTATTAAAAAATCGTATTCGATCTACCCTGATATTTCTAAAGCGTTCGACAGACTTGACCACAGTATCGTGCTCAACAAGCTTTCGACTTTTGGGTTATCCAATGAATTAATTACCCCCTTCAAATCTTATTTTCACAATCGTAAGCAGTACATCCAACTCAAATGGCTATCGAATATATAGCCACATCTGGTGTACCACAAGGATCAAATCTAGGACCCCCACTATTCAATATGTTCATTAATGATATCGGAGCTGAGATTGATGTCAATTTTCTTTTATATGCAGATAACTTGAAACTCTATAACATGTTCTAATGATTGCAAACGTCTCACCCTGAATTTAAATCGCATTGCTACATGGTGTCGAAAAAATAATCTATCTCTCAACATATCCAAATGTAATGTAATGTCTTACTCACTGGAAACCAACCTGAATTTACGTCATAAACAATCAAGTTCTGGAGCGTCCTGACCTGATCTAGGTGTTACTTTTGATTCATCCCTCTCTTTCAATAAACATATTGACACTACTCAAACAGCAGCTTATCACATGTATGGATTCTTAATTAGAAATACAAAAGACTTCGAAAAAGCTTCAACAATGAAATTACTTTATTTCACTTTTGTTAGATCTAGGCTGCAATATGCATCTGTCGTGTGGAGCCCCTACTATCAGGTCCATATAAATCAACTAGAAGCCCTACAGAGGCGCTTCCTAAAATATATGTCTTTTAAACTTGAAGGCACGTCTTCTACTGTAGGAATACCCTATTATGAATTGCTTGTAACTCACAATTTTTGTAGTCTCGAGGTAAGGCCTAAATATTATTCATTTCTTTTTTTATTCAAGGTCATAAACAATATCACCTGCTCTCAACTGTTACATATGTTGAATTTTTGGGTTCCTAGACGGTCATCTAGGAATAGTGTCACATTTTATCTCAACACTCCGCGTATAAATATTATGAAAAAATCTCCAATTTATACATTGTGCGATACCTCTAATTCTGTTAGTCATGTCCTAGATATATTCAACTGCCAGATTATACAAATCAAAAGACATTTCTTAGATTTTCACGTGTTGTTGAATTCTGTATCCGTCCATGGTGATTTGGCAAAATAGACTGAATAAATAACAACTCATTTGTCAAATGTCGCTTCAACAACATGTCTGTTATCAATTGTCAAAGTTCGGAAGTCCATGTTAGCAGATCACACAAGATCTCCTTGTAAAAGGTGGATGTAAATATAAATTCTGAAAACAAGAGGACAATCAGAACAGCACAAATTGTGAGAATACTGTGAGTTGATGCAGTTACTGAATGAGACTCGTCAATCAGTTTGACTTCAACATTAACTTGTTTAGCCTACTTCAGAGAAAATATGAACCCATTATGTCCATTCCATAGTTCACGTCGAATCGGATGTGAGAAATATTCCTGCATGGTGTGTCTGAATGTTGACCAGATGGGTGCAAGAGTTGAATCAATCTGTGCTCGGAAGTATTATGTTATTTTGTAGACTCTACTTTGTAGTTTCATATCAAAACTATGCTCGAAATTTTTTGGCACCATCAATTCCAGATAAGCCTTATTAACGGTGTGAATGATGGTTATTTTTGATAATTTTTGTTATTTTTTTGCCTTTGCGTTATCAAGATTGCGTCATTTAAACAAATTTTCATTACAAAAACTCTTTCTGTCTGATTCCCGAGAATATTGATTACCTGAAGATCATCAACGTGCCTAGAAATCATTTGACAATGAGATTTCAGTTTCAAAGTTTCTGCTGAAGAAATTGAAAATAATATACTTCTTGAAATTATTTTTGTTATGAAATTGGAACCCCATATTTCTGAAGCTTTTTGAGAAGAAATTAAATCTTAAATAAAGTATTGAGTGTTGGTAAACAAGAAAACATCATTTTAGAATTTCATAAACTACACTTTAGGATTTAAACTCCA
Organism: Leptinotarsa decemlineata; assembly: GCF_000500325.1. Classification (NCBI taxonomy): domain Eukaryota; kingdom Metazoa; phylum Arthropoda; class Insecta; order Coleoptera; family Chrysomelidae; genus Leptinotarsa; species Leptinotarsa decemlineata. The sequence goes on from NW_019290729.1 coordinate 70,427, forward strand.
TAAACTTTATTGAAAAAACTAACGCTAACGATCGAATCATAAGGTGTAGTTTATGAAATTACTATGGATCTTCATAAAGTAACTGCCGAATTAATCAAAACATTATTTTGGAGTGTGTATTCACAAACTTTTCAAACAGAATGAGAAGAAGGTAAACTTGAAAGAAGGGTGATTTGTTTTGCAGACATATGATGAAAAACTACATTTTTGGAGCATTTTCCCAACAAAACAAACTTTTTAAACTAAAGGAGAAGGCAGTAAACTTGAAAGAAGTTGATTTGTTTTGCAGATAATGTCACCTCACACAAATTGCATGAAAACAATTCGAGAATCATGATTCAAATCATTTGAACATGTCCCTTGTTTAACAGACTTGGCTCCATCATCATGCCTTCAATCAAATGAAAAAGAAACTGAAAAGTCTGGAATTTTCTTCCACAGAAAAGTGATGTTTGTAGGGAAAGATAACTTTTTGCATGTCTCTGTATGCTGAATACCAAAATATTTTGATTCTCAAATTTAGTTTGATTTTATAGTAGTCTGAGGATTTTTGGACTCCAAAAAAAGTTCAGAAAACTCCAAAACTGAGGCAAACTTCGTTAATGGACGGTGAATCACCTCCTACCATTATTAAAAATGAATAACATCAATTCCTTGTTTCCGTTCGCAATTATGACAAAATCCGCATATGAATCCTTTCACTAAAAACCGGACTCGAAATCACAATCATCTCATTCATTAGACGCACAAAACAGACAATCCATCGAAGCATGCCTACTTCCTATGTTCCCGGAACCAGGACATCTATTGTTTTCGTTAATTTTTAACGCATGTCTAGCCGTCAAAATGTTACTGTAAATAAATATTCTAATTGAACGACTATAAACGTCATACATCCATATGACGTTCAATCGCACAGATTTTCGAATTTTTTTGAAATCCGTGTTTATCACCGCCGAAGATTTGTTTATATCGTCAAACAGAGGCGTCATTCTGGAACATGTGGATCGAGTCCTCATTTTTGTTTTTGTGTGGTTATGATCATCGGAGGATGAGTACATTGGCTATTACGTTAATTTGTATCAAGTCATCATCTGCGTAAATCACAGGATAGAGGGTACTTTCATGGCCTCGCTTGTTTATTTTTCAGCACAAGCAAACAATTCAGTACGCTCGTGAAATTTCTGCACTTTTGAAACTCCAATGAATACCGTCTATTTGCATTGACTATTTGCTTATGATGATACAGTTGTCTACAGGTAACGGACAATCTGTAACAGAAATACAAAATGAATTTATATCTCAATTGTATCAAAATCTAAAAGAACGAAGAATAGAGAAATAAAAATAATATTTCATTTACTTTTTATTCTTATATCTTCCAACACAATGTGGGGCAGTACCCCTTAAACATTGCATTTAACTTCTGACTTTATCATCTATTCTTAGGTTTCATTTGTTGGAACGAGGATTTATGAACCATTATCTATGACCAAAATTTTTAGAGACGACAGCGTGCACATATTTTTTATTGAACTACGATCCGTTGACCTGCATACTCTATGCAGAACACAAATTTGTCAGAGTTCAAGCGAAGAGAAAAGTTAAAATTCAATTATAGTTTTGGGTTTCGCATTCAGACAGACAGACAGAATTTTTGGAACAACAAAATATATTAAATGAATATTATAACTAGAAACATTGAATTATAACTGCCTGCAAAAAAACTATTACATATGTATATCGATCAATACTATCACTTTCTATTGAACGAATGGAAAGTTTTTAAGGTGTTTTCAGGAGACTTTGAACTTGATAGGAATTTGAATTTCATCAATTAATTAATTTCCATCCATTGAACCGGTAAATGACGAATTGCGTCAACAAAAATTTAATTATTTTCTGCAGTGACTTTTGCTTTTAGCGTTAATGTTCTTTTCTCTATTTGTTAAAAAGCACACAGGTCTGAAAATGAAAATTCCATGAAAAACAAAGGTTTCAACTTCTCTATTTCTCCATCTTCACACAAAATAATGTGGGAAGGAAAAAAGAAATTCATTCCAAAATGAACTACTTCTTTACAAAGATGTGTAGATCATGCAAAGGACTGCAAGTTACTCCTTTGGAAACAAACTAGAAGAAAAAGCCCCCTGGAAACAACTGCTTTCCATCTGTGTACGGGGAAAATGTTGTAATCTTCCAAAATGTGTTTTTTGAATGATTCAATGTCCATATTGAAGTAGTTGATGCCAAAGTATTTTTTCTTTCGTGCAAAAAATAAAGGCTTCAAGATCTACTTTGAAACGAAGAGACTCTGATGATGATGATGATGTGGATATTTTCAAGTCATTGGTTTTCAATGGTCCGTTGTATTTGTTTTCTTAGAACATTTTCTCCCTTTACAATGGACTTTAATTTTTTACAATGGAACAAAATGTTCTTGTTATTCATGAATATCTGAACAAAAACATTATAGCATTGGGGAAAAGGAAGTTTTTTTGGGAAAGAAAATTGTGTAACGGAAGTGGAAATTTTATATTCTATGAAAAAAGTTTCTGAGAAGCGAATATTACCATATGGAAATTATTTTCTGGTTGGTTTTTCCAAAAATGGTGAATCAAGTCAAGTTAATTTTTGTTACTAAGGTCACAAATAATGATTCCGTTTTCCACCATTGAAGTGAAGTACCTACATTACTCAGTGAATATTTGAAAAAAAAATATTCAAATTTTATACACTTTAGACAAGCACCTCCTTTAGTTGACATAATTTTACAGATATCACTGTGCCTACTTGTCAATATATCCGTTTAGAATTAGTTTTTGCGTTAACCAGCTATCGCCTCATATTTGATGAAATTGACAAATACCTGATGAAAATCTATGAGTCATTCAAGAACACTTCAATGGGAGATTTCTACCCAACAGTTTGAAAAACAGCGAAACGTATTTTGCTATACATTAGATTCCTCAATACTTTTTATACTGACTAAATTCTACTCAATGTGAATAAAAGAACAATTAAAAACATATAATCTTCTATCTACTCACTTACCAATAATTTTAACTAACTAAAAATTCGAACATCATGAAATAAAATTTCACCAACTAATCAAATAGACATGCAATAAGGTAACCATCAATTTCCCCATTAGAAAACAGATTCAGAGGAGGAGACGACTTCAATTCTATTTGGTTATTCAGTAAATGTTCACTATTCTCTGTCGGAAGATGGTTAGCAAATGTACGATTTATCTTTCCATGCGAAAAACTACACCGGTTTTTTCATTCTGTGAGCGAAGGTTCATCCCGGTTTTTAATTTATAAATCATAAATGAGTTATCAGCTGTCGTCTCTTCATGAAAGACGATTCTGAAAATTCTAAACTTGTGCCAGCTAAGATTTAACGAGATCTCATCTTTCAACGTGCGATTCATAGCACAGGTTAGACGATGAGCAGTGGAAATCGGTCGTGGAACTAGCGGTTGACTGAATGAGTAGGACGAATAACTCACGCTAGCCAACCGGCTTCCATTCCTCCATTGAAATAAATCATCGAACAGGTGTTTAGCAATAGAGAGGTAATTTGTTATATTCATGAAATAAGACTGTCAGAGCATTATACGCTACAGATTCCCGTTCCGAATGAAATATCTTAGGAAGTTGATGGATCGTTAGCCATTTATACAGAATCTAAGTTTTGAACTCCTTTCACTCGGAAGGAAAAAAGTAACCAATGTCTTCACCAGTTGATAGACTCAAGATTTCTGTGAGTGCCACTCACAGACTCAAGATTTCAATCTATCAGGTGCTACCTTCAAAAAGAAATCAGTGATTTGAAGTATTGATTTTCATTTTATTGATTAAAAATATAGAAATAACTGAGAAGATACCCATTTCAACTTATTGGGTTGTTTTTAACACTCTCTAGATGAAAAAGAAAACATTACTAAAGATCTTTTGACGTGTTGAATAAATAATGGAAAAATATTTCCATTATTCAAATAATCAATTTATATAGACTAAATTGGCGATACCTGTGATAGAATAAAGAAATCCACAACATGAAAACTGAATCATCAATGAAGTGAAGTGTGAAATATTTATAATAACCTTACTAAATAACTGAAACTAGTGAATGAATTCATTCACTTGACACACTACGCGTTTACTATAATGAAAACTATGAGCCTCGTGTTAGTGACTTCACTTCATATATCATAAAGGCAAACAATAATACGTGTACAAGGATGTTCTATTAGTCTCTCGACCGTAACTGGGAATCCTAGGGTCAAGGCAGGAAATGAAATCGTTTGACGTAAACGACATATACATATTTTGTTTGCTTTGAATCTAGGTACCACACCCAAATGACCATGGAATCTGGAAATGGTACCATATTAGAACAGGGTACAACTGTCGTCTCGAAAACTCCATACTTTCATCACAAATGTAATTATTTTTGTCAATTACCATTATCATTTTGGCCTGTCACCGATGAGAAAAATTTGCATTAAATGATACCTGATTTTTGATTCATATTATTTCTCAACTTTGATTTATATTTTATATTTATATTATATTACATTCAATCAAAAGTTGTGAGCTTGAGTTTTGCCCCGGGACGGTCTCACTAATACCGATAAATCTGACCTTGTGGAAACTGGTGTAGGCGCGAATTTTTATTTCAGTTTGTTCACCTCTCCTGAAACTCGTACAATGATCTTTTTCTAACTCGCTTTCCACCGTGTCTCTGAATCACCAACACCACATATTTCATCATTTTTTTGTTGAACTTTTCTTATTACCTTGTTTTGAAGACCTTGGTTATTTTGGTTCAGTTACCTGAATACTTGTAAACTATTGCATTGCTTCTTCTGGTGCTTTCTTTATCACTCTCATTACAAAAACTGATTACATAACTCTCCGTTTTCCCATTTTCTTTCAACATCAATTGTACCCGTTCATCTTGTGTTATCGGTTCTTTCTGCTTCATATAAGTACCTCTTCTACATATCAATAATTATTTCATTCATGCAAATTCATCTATTTACCTCTCGATCTGTTTTTCTAGTTATTTCGTAAAATGTTTCCTTATCTCCTTCATTGTTATTTCGAAGAACCACCGTAGTTTAAGAAAAATATCTAAACTACAAATCCCAATTTTCTATTGCTCTCGTGTCTCTCTGCTATCAATTTTGGAACAGTTCTCAGTACCTATACCAGATCTTTCCGTGGATCATTTCCTAGCTTCCATCCACCTCAATTTCTTCCAGCTTCTCAATTTTGACATGTATCGTCTCACTTCATTTTTGTTATTGGTTCTCTAATTCATTTCAATTTTTGCAATAATTGTTTTTTCCATAGTGCCTTTGTCACGAATGAAAATAATTGAAATATGAAATATACTACTGTTTCAATATTGAACTATGTTTCTTCATAGGGTTAATTTCTAATTTTTGATAAGCAAAATCCAGACCACTCTCCTTATATTTTCTATGAATTATGAATAGGAGATATATTATATGACCTAAAAGATATAAAAAGGAAGAATAGCTTCAAATGTAGAAAAGAAAATGGAATACACTGAAGCTCTCCTGAAGGTTTTTCTTGAGAGAGGACGAAGCAAACAATCCGTCACAATACAATAATTTAGAATGAGAACAAAAAATATAAAAATATAACACAAGAGGTTGAATAACAATTGAGGAATAAGAACAAATAACATGGATGAAAATGAAAGGAAATAAGGTTTCAAAAAAATCAACAACGTGTTCCTGCTTCAATAAGTCAGATTTGAAAATGAAATAGAGATTAGTGAAGACAGAAAAGGAAGAACAAAAGAGGTATCGATTGAGATAGATGGGTAAAAGGTCTCAATAAGAAGGAATTTAAAAATTCAGGTGACGATGAGGATTTATCTAGTGAACACTAATTGGGATTGTGAGAAGACAGAAAGGTGATACGTGGAGTGATAAAATTATGGGGAATAGGGGAATGTAAATAATTGAAAATGACATTGAAATAAAAAGAAAAAGAAGTGAGAGATGGATTGAATAAATTCTAAAATGAAGAAATTGATGAATGACAGAAACAAACCGAATTCGACCCGGTTTGCATCTAACACAATAAAGGCAGAATATTGACCCAGTGAAGTTCTTTACTTATGTGAATGTTTTTTTTCATCAAATCGATTAAATTTTGAATCATCCTTTCTTGACGAGTTCATCTAATTCATTCACTAGTATATACGCGAGTGGAATATATTTCATTCCCCATTTTTTTCAAATAATTTGTGTAAATCCAGCTTTAGGAAAAAAAAAATCTACCTGGCTATTCCATTCAATACGAAAATACTGTAGTTGAGTTATAAAAACAGTGCCACTGCCGATTATTCAATAATTTAAAAAGTCAAGGTGATTTTGATACTTTATCTCAATAAAATTACAGTTTTATAATCCTCCCCACTCCTGAAATATCCACATTACTTCCGATTATTGCCTACTCTTATCTCTCATATCAAATCTGATAGTATATATGATGAAATTAATATTTGATTGACTCATTCAATTACTGGAGGTATTATTCTCCAGTTGAGACTGTGTGAAAATCATCATCGTTTTCATACATTTATGTTTTGTTCAGTGGTGATGACTCATGTTTCTGTTTCTTCAAAAAATGCACCCTGCATCGAGGAAATTCTTCTAGAAATTCAATGGACTTCCTCCAAAAAAGGTAAATATGGGTATTTATACTACTTCTGAAAATCCATGAAAGTACTACATGGAAGTGACAAATTTACTGAACAGATTGTATACCATTTTGTTATTGAAACTTTTCTAGAACTGTCCCTAGAATTTTTCACTCAGTTCCTAAATAACTGGAGTGATACATAATTCAATAAAATTTCTCTCACTATACTTATACTTGACCACAGCAAAATAAATACACTAATATATTAAAACAAAGTATCAAAATAGTGTTAGCTACACCATTTACCATTCACAAAAATTGAAGAAATTGACAACTTTCGATTTATTAGGTTATGGCAGTTATCATGGTGTGCGCGAAAATAATTGAGGTTGTGATATTTGAGACATTATGCTCACATGAATAATCGATGAAGAAGAGTCAGTAATATTCATGACCGTGCTGTGAGCGAGAAAATCGAAAGTTTCACAATAAAATCGTAAGGCAATTAGATTGTCGAATATTGTGAATCAATTCAATGCAGAGGAAATTGTCAGATCATCTGTTCCTGCAGTATATTTATAAAATATCCATATCAACAAAAAACTCCGTGAACACATAAAGACTACTTATAACAGTCCCCGTACATTGAAAAAATTATCAAGAAGGAATACTTCTCACTACAGTTGTATATCTTTCCATCAAATACAACCTGAAGAGGATTGATTCCGATGGAAAATACGAAAAACCATTTTCCATCTCCTAAAAGTTAACTCATTAGTTTTCTTGTCACAAGCACAATATTTCAAACCCTCCCTGAAAATAATTATTATAACTATCATCAACTTCATCAATAATTGTTTTGTAACAAGCTTCCCAACTGACCTGTAGCTTCATATCGTCTTAACATATGAAAAGACTAATTTGAATGGTATTATTGACTAACTACGAACTATTTTTTGAAGCAAAGTGAGACAAAAACTGATAAATGATTGAGTGTACTTTTTTGTGATATTGATGACTTATTTATTTTGTGGAAATTCATCTTCAATAAATTGAACTCTAACACTACTCTAGTGTTAGAATACTTGAGAATGGTATAAAAACCGAAACCTTGGTCGTATTAATATCAATACATTAAGTAACTGGAAATTAGACAAAGTATTTTATTTCTATATCTATATCATTTAATTGAGTGTACTTTTTATTATCAAACCGTTGCTAGGATGAAAAGTAAAACTGAAGTGTCTGGCGTATAATATACCAAACCAGAAATGGAATACTCTTTTCAACACGAGTTTCATCAACCAAGTTGGCTTCATCCGGAGATGAAGAAAACTAAGATTCCCTGAAAACGCCAACTCCTTTAATGAAATAGGCGTCTAGAAGAGTATTGCAGTTCTGATGATTGGAAAAAGTGCTTGCTTTGTATTTGTTGGGATGGTGATAATTTCCAAAAGTAATAAATTATTCATTTTTTGTAGAATAACCTTTTTATTCGAAAAAGTGTATTTTGAAATGTTGACACACTCTAATAGTTTTCTGAAATTTTCATAAATTTCATAAACGTCACTATTTGATATATTTCGTATATTGAAATAAAACTGCAAACTTTTCCAGTCATGTTTTTTTCTCGCAGAGACCATTTGAAATATGATATTTAATGCTCAGTGATTTGAAGTTACTCTGTTGAATAAAATAACATTGATTACATTTAAATTGACCCCGTTCCATCCCCCAAACCTTCGATTGACTATCTTTATAATTATTGCACGTAGTTTCCCGAGAAATGTGGGGGACTATAAAAAGAGGAGACACATGCCTAACAACTAAACACCAGCCGTCACCTCCTAACTGATGATTCATATTTGAGATAGTGAAAAGTGATTTTACACATATAGCCGCAACTCTACTTTCAAATTACAATCGATGGCAGTCTCGTTGAGGTCTAACACAGGTAAATAACTCCCTGATAAGTGCGGATTATTGGGAAAGCTTGTCGTAGGTGATTGTGTTTTGTTTCACGTGTTGTATCGAGTGTGCCGGCAATTTGGCGCGGGAAAATTCCCCTCTCGTTTGGATACGAATTCCATTCAATTAGTGGTCGTAATTTCTAGTGTTTTAGTTTGAAATATAAAAGTGTTTTACACAAATTTGCACGGATAATTTCATTGAAGGTAACAACTACGGATATTGATGAGATTTTCAATGCAATTTTCGATGTCCCGTTTTTGAATAAGTATTTCTGTAATTTCTGTATGACAAGTAGTTATCAAATTGTTTATGCAAATAGAAAACAGTAATTACATTCGTTGAATTACTTTATCGTTTGAATTAGAATCGTATTTATTGAAATGTTTGTTGGATTTGAAACAAATTTGCAAAATGATCGTTTATTATTATAACTTGTTATTGTGGCTTCTCAATTGAGTTTCCGTAGAAAATTTACTCACAGGTACTTCACAATCGTTTTTGTTTAGGTAAAACAATTGAGTCATTCATCGCGAAATGATAAACTCCATACCTACTCGTAGTTGAATAACGAAAACTAACTGTTTCACTTAGTCCTCAGTGTTGTTAATATTTTCCATAAAATTATATTGTTATGTGAAAAATATAGTCAGTAGACCCCATTTTGGTTGTAGCTTGTAGTTCAAAAATATTTTGTCAGTTGCAAAGATTGAATTTTTTCATTCAGTTGATTTTGAGAAAGATGACATATGATAGGTACTAAATAATTTATAGAAACGGTCAGTCGGTAGCCAAGCGGTTCGGCGTGGGTGCTTTGTTCACTCACTCGAATTGACTATCATAACTTTCCGCCACTGAATATATAATTGAGAGTTAGTCACCTGAACTATTACACCGAGTAGTATCGCTACGATATGCATTTATCAAAAATCGTATTCGAGTCGAGTAACCCGTCGTTTCCGCAGCACTTACAAATATCTAAATATTACCCCTTCCACGCATTGCAACAATTAATTCTAGCCACCTATGGAAAACAATAAAAAACAATAGCGGAGCGTTTAACTCAACATCTTGATGACGGATTCATCATGGGAGGCTGGACCTCGGTGTCCACTCTTCTATAGTTTAGTCTTAGTCAGTCGGTTAGTCTGCTAACAAGTCTGCTAATATTTGGTGTACCTTCATAGTGTGCGCGGTGTCCTCATGTTCGGTGAAAATGACTTTGGTGAATGTTTCGAAGTGCGCTTCATGGAAGGGATTCTCTGTTAAACTTTGCGGTTTTTCGCGTGAGTTGTTGCTTCAATTTTAGGTCAAAGAAAGTTCTGTATATTCAAAGACATTTTCAAAATTTTCCTCACTGTCTGAATTTGCATACCGATATATTTGTAGATCGTTCAAACATGAAATATTACAGAAGTTAGTCATGCCTTATAAATAATGGTATTCATTGAGAAATTGGTGGTGTGTTAATCATCCATTTCCATATTGAGTAATTGTGACATATTGACTTAATGTGTCACCTGAATTCGTGGTTCGGTGTTTCCAATTCAGAACTCTTTATGATCTCAAAACTCTTAAAACAAAATCACGAATATGATGGATTTAAATACTTATTCAACTATTGGTATCAACATGATGGAAAGTGAACTAATAAAGACGAAATATATTACAAAATCTGAATAATTGGTGTTTGGCAAGAGAACCATTGTTCATGAGATTTGTTTTCTTATTCAGTAATTTTCATTTTTTCTTGGAAAATGAAAAGATGATTGAGGACCACTTTTCAGAATATTGTTAGCACACTCTAATGTATTCAATGCAATTATATATTTTTATCAATTGTTTTATCATTGAGTGAACAAATTTTCAGTAAATATAATTTCTTTCTATCATACTTTTTATCTCTTTTGGAGACGGACTTTCCTGGAACGTGACAGCACACGCAAATATGTTCAGTATTTTATTATCATCATTTTGAGACAAAATTCTAGACAAATGTTTAGCAAATCTAATTTTTTTTTATTAAATTTCTTCAGTCGATTCCGATCATATCAATTTCAATATCAATATGAATCCAAAGTTAATTGAAATCACAATCAATAATAATTGAATGTTCCAAAATGTAGCCCTATGATATACTAATTACCTAAGCTTCAAGTCTTGAATTGATATAACCGAGTAGATAATCTGGTACAATATTTTTAGACTATAAAATTACATGCTGTTGCAAACTTTATGTATATAGTACTTATGGATATTTTTTGTTACAGACAATCGCACTTTGCTCATGTGCATCGTAGTTCTTCTGACAGGACTAAGTGCCACAGCACCCATGCCTCTCAATCAGAAATCAGATGAATTCTGGACAAATTCCTGTGGCAGACAAATTAGACACAGTAGAAGTTCGGGGATTGACACTAATAAAACTAACAGACAAATGACAATATTCGGCAAATTAATTGAACAGAATATCATCAAAGAAAGCCTTGCGAAACTGTATCCTCATCATCTTAGAGTGAGTATATTTCAAGTATATTTAACATATTAAGCATATCTGCAACATATTTCATAGATAGATATATAGATAGTTTTACTGAATTTCTGTTTGTCGTAATTTCACCAACCTCATAGAAATGTCATATTCAAGTTATCAATTGCAAAACTCAGTTAACATGAAAAAAATTTTGTTTTTTCGGCAAAACCTTTAACAATAAATTGAAAGGTTCCGTTTTTTTTGCAGAATGAACGTACAGGCAGCTGTAAGTGTTTCAACATCAAAGCATTCATGAAACACCTCAACAAATTCAAAGGAACAAAAGAGGTGAGAGGGTTAAAAATACTTTAGTAGGAGTAATTTTATTTATCTTCAATGGGAAATTTCTGAAAAGTTACATTTCTCAAAATTACTCATTTTATAATGCTTTCAGTTTGATTAAATTTTTTTCACCTATACATTTTTATTCCACTGAATCATAGCAAAATCTCAAACGGTATATTGAAACTTCGTGACATTTTCAAAATCGGTAAAATCAATTTTTCTTTTTTTTTCAGATTACTGAGAACTTTTACCAGATCATCATCAAGTTGGGGAAGTTTATCGACAAACTCATGGCGATTCCGGTGGAAACTGCCATGAAATTAAACACTTCTTTGAGAAAAGAAATTTACGAGGAAACCAGGTTGAATTTGAGGAGAGTCGTTTGTGAATTCAATATAACTTTGTCCCATTATTTCGAGAGTCATTCTGGCGTTGAGTATACTCAGCCAGAAGTTCCTGATTTCAGAGAAGGGTGTTTGCAAAAATCATTCGACAGTTCAACTGCACAAATGATGGACGTAGACTTCTTCCGAAGGCTGAAAACCTTCTTCAAGCGTAGCCTCAAGTTGCTGAAGAAGACAAGCATGAAGAAAAACGGGGGAAAGAAGAGAGGTGGTAAAAAAGTTGGCGCAAAAAGTAAAGGTGTGAGGAAAAATAAAACGAAGGGAAGAAAAAGGACTAAAAATTCTAGAAATATGCAGTAACTTTCTTCTCTTGCGCAATCTTGGGCTCTTGTTGGAAAAGGGCGAAAAACCAAAGCAGTGTAAAATTTGAGAGCCAATAACTGAACTACTAGTTCCTTAAATGTATTCTCTTGCCCAGTTAGATTTTCAATATCTGTGATATAGATTAAGTGTGTATTTATTTAATTTATTTTATGTTATAGACACGAAATCCAACTTTTAAGTGTGTACGCTTATTTTATAGAAAATGTAGGGACTTCCTAGAAAAAAAAATATCTTTTTTTTGTCTGGGGTCACAAAATTTCCCGTGACCTTCGAGTTTGTATTATATTGTGATATGTAGGTAATGTTTCATAAGTCCTTCCGAGAATCTCTAGAAGCAAAATTCAATTTGTTAGCAAAATCTCTCATTGTCTTTCATTTTATTTATTTGTATTTATTCCTTTTCAATCATTCCATTAAACAATGTTTCATTTTTGTTGGAAGAAATGTTGAACCTCTTGAAATATGTTTTTCCATTAAAGAGGTTTCATCTTCAAACATGCGATATTCTTCAGGATATTCTGTAAAATGTTTTTTATTTTAATTTATTGTATTTATTTGTATTTATTGTTTCTGGCCTAGTGACTTCAATTTTTGTAAATAAAATATTTTACTATAATTGCATTGAGTTTAATTTTCGAATTTTGAAAATTTTCAAATAAGTAATATATCATTGATGTTTTATTCTTCTGTTGACATAAGAAACTGGAAAGAAATCAACATACAATTTTTTTTTTCAAAATTTACATTGTCTTATTCCTTTGGAGAAAATGAACAATCATAACTTTTTTTTCATTTGAACGAAACAACTCAGTTATTGAAGGATAATATTTTTTTAAGGATTTTGAATTAGTTTCAATACCGGAACTCTTATAGCTATACATTCTTAGGTGAAAAAATTCCTCTGTGGTTGTGAAAGTTCTAACTTCGATAAACCTGAACTCATTATAAGAATAAGAAAAAAAAAATCAAAACAATAATCTCTCCCAACATACCTACACAGTAGTTTCTTGTAAATGCTGCTGTCTATATCCTATAGACATCTATAGAGAATTCCTCACAGAGTCGGATATAATCTAATGTCAAGCGTGTTACTGGGAAAGTAGTTGTTTTCCTGCAGGCATTTACCAGAACCTACTATGAAGTTGCTGTTGCGAGATATGAATATTTTGAGATTTCATTTCGATATAATTATTTTCTCTCCATACAGTTTTCATCATTTTGATTTATGTCAATAGTATTGGTGCATGGGATGTTTCTTTCCCGTTTGGGGCTTTGTTCACCAGATGGAGCTATTACTAGCTAACAATTCTTCTCTAAGATTGAGGTTTCATACATGCAGTCGAGCCGCGTTGAAATCAATCGAGTCACAAGCACACTGCAATATCCATTGACGCTGTTGATTTTTTTCCAAATTTTGATTTATGCATCTCTTCAGCTCTTTACTATATCATGTTTTTGAGATTTCCAGAGATTTCAGCCTCAAAAATAAGCCACGAAGTGGTCGTGGTCAAACGAGAGTTTTAAGAGACTGACCCAACACAAACCATGCGTGGGAATATGGCGTCATCTCCCATGCGGTTTTTGATGGTTATAAACATATTTGAAAGGTCAGAAAGCTCAAAAAGTTGTCACATTTCGAGGTCTGTTGTGATGTGATTCACTATTACTTCCTGCAACGTGTTAGGAATTACATCTCGTTAGTCCTTACCTCGTACAAGTTCCTCAACTTCTGAGGGTTGCTGTTCGCATGGGAGCGACAGTTAATTAACGGAAAAACAGATTTTAAAAACAGATTTAAAAAAAAAACGGGCCAAACCATCACACTATAGTACTTTTGTGAGGAAATAGACGAAATGTACCAAAAATTGCGTCAGCAACAGTCGGCACATGTCAACAGAAGCTTGTCTGCACGAATCACAATTCACCTTCCAAAAATTAAACAAATTGAGCGTTCTGCCTCACTCACCATACTTTCCAGATCTCTCGCCAATCGACTACCATCTTTCCAAGCACTTCGATAGCTTTCTCATCGGTGAAACCTTCGCCAATCACGACCAGGCAAAAACGGCCTACATCGATTTCATCGAATCCCGAGCACACAATTTCTATGCTGATGAAATAAATCGACTTATGTTACGTCTGCAAAAGTGTACTGATTCAAATTTTGCTTATTTAGATCAAATTGAATCAGTATTCACTGAGATATTACTGTTCAAAATAGGCTCATAATAACGGCCAAAACTCTGGAATCAATCAAATATTAATAATCTCCTTATAGGTTGACTCTTAATTATAGGTCTCACTAAATATTCGTGAAACCGAATGGGACGAGATATGAAATTTTGGAGGTTGTACGGCGATGCATTGAAAAAAAAAATTAGTCATGAAATTAGAAGTTTGCAAACTCAAATCATTTCACTTAAGTTTGTCGAGTAGTTTTTCATTAAATTGAAAATAAAAGTCATCAAAGTTTTCGAAAACGATAAACTCTGGTACATGAAGAGAGTAAATTCTGCTTTCGTTTGACGATTATGAGGGCCTTGAATAAAACAATTAAATCCACCTAATGATTATCAAATTACCGCAATTCTCAGTAATATCGTAACTCTCAGAAATATCGTAACTGTAGATATACCTCTGTATGTAAGTAGGGAGTGATCCAATTTAGGCGACACTCTGTATGAAATATTCATGAACATATTCAGATCGCTCATCAAAAGTTCCTATAACAAAAAGTATGAATATAAATTTTTCGCAAGTAAAAATACAGCAGATAATAAAATTCAATAATATTCAGTAGTACTCAAAAAAGGATTTAAATAGTTATTTATATCTCTTACCGTTCACGAGATTTTCCTGTATGTACTCGAATTTCGATACAATGAATCATATGATTGGATGATAACTACGAAATAACAGATTTGCAATCCTTGAACATTTCTAAATTTCATCTTTCTATTTTCATCTAATATTGGTATCGCATATACGCCACTGCATATTTCTTCTCTCTTACACTTTTGTTTCGTCTAATTTTTTTAAAAAGTCAATTTTTTTAAAACATCTTGAAAAAAATAAAATCGAGGTAGAACTATGTATATTTTGACTTCCCTTGAAATAAGTTCTACATATACAACAATTTCATATAATTTTCATTTTTCACCCTACCCTACTAATATTATTGTTTTGTTATGGACAGAAAGTAAAAAACCAAGGCTCAGTTTACCCTGTAGAGAAAAATTCTGATATCACTTCGGCGTTATTATTAGAATGAAAAAAAATTTTCCCACCAGTAAGTGATTCAAAAAGTTAAACTTGTTTTCAATCAACATATTTGAAATATTCTCTACCTTAGGTAATGATTTGATAAATACCTGTTAAATAATTATCAGTATTAGAAATTCCCATCGGTATTAAAATTATATTTTGTAAACAACAAGTCCGAAATATTTCTTTGGTTTATATGTATTTCTTGTAAATACTTGTTGATACTAATAATCCCACATGTAGGCGAATGTCGAAATATGATGACGATCTTGATAACAATGAAATATGGCTAACATTGGGCATTTTTAATGGAAAAGCGTTATTTCCTTCCCTTTTTATTTTAGAACGGTGAGAATATAATGAAATCATTTAAAAAAAATATGCATGGCACTTAGATAAGAGTCAGTTATCTGGAAAATTTTGGACTCGAACAATGAAATGTGAAATATTCATCTCGGTTCTGCACACAATTATGAATGTGTAGAGTCGAAGTTATTTGATACATTTCGTAATTCTATGTGTGAAATTACGTTATAATATGTGTAATTTTTATATTGAGTAACTCAAATGCAGCAGCTAATGGAGAATTCATTAATAATGCCACAAAAATGTGAAACAGGTGAAAACATAGTGCTGGATAAAATCAAATTTATTTATGAACATTAACGTCCTCGAATACGAAAGAGACGTTTCCTTATATGACAAAATAATCAAGTAAGTGTTATATGAATATTTTCATGTCTCTATCACTCACCCCTTCATCGGAAAAAAGTTCAAAACCCTTCAAACCTCGGCTGAGGAAAGAATTGACAATTGTATCGAGCTAGATCTGCTGGTATCAATTGCATGACAATATGTGATTTGTGTGCAGGAGTATCCCACCATATCATTCTTTTCCTAGAGAAGTCAGTAACATCGAATGATAATTTTCAGTTATTGTTTGTTCTACCCTCTTCCAAAAGAATGATAACTACTTGAAAAACCGAATAATTAAGCAAGTCCAGCAGATTTTCAAACAAAAGTCAAAAGCTGTTGCGCTTGATAGTTATTAAGCTTCTGTTCGTGTGCGACATGAGGATTTGCTGAACAAACTTCGATACTTTGGCTTGTCGGATTATGTTTTGTCTATGGCTCTCCAGCTTCCAGAAGGCACGTTTGCTACAAATGGCCATGGATGGATATCTCTCGAATACTTCAACCAGCAACACTGGTGTTTCGCAAGGATCCACATTATTTCAAACCCTCTTTTCTTGTCATTCCATTAACATTTCTGGAAATCGGCTGCGGATGCACATCTTCATCGGCAGCAGAAGGTTGCATATCTTAATGAGGAACTAGAGGTGCTTTCGAATTGGGGTGGAAGTAACCAGGTTTATTTCAATGCCTCAAAAACCCTAAAATCGGTTTTTTCCATGAAAATAAATGTCTCCGAATCGGATAAAAAAATGTCAGGACACACAATTTTGCTTTCTGCTTCGATAAGTTTGTTAGGGATTGAAATGGACACCAATATGTCTTGGGCCATTCTGTAGCTGGAATTGCAAAGGCTGCTTTTTAAACGCTTTTCGAACTAGAAAACTGTACAAACCACTCACCTACATGACTTGAATTTCATACATTATATATTTTTCTGGCATTTTTTGACTGTGGTAATCATGAATATAAAATAGACAGAAACATGCACGAACACCCAAGTGAATAGATACTGAATATCGCTACTGTTATGTATATTTTTTATATTTTCTGGATGAACAACATTGAATTCAATATATATTCATCCCTTGATGGTTGTGAAAAAAATAATCTAACATATTGACATATTCTGAGAAGATAATAGAACCAATATATTTCTAACAAACTTCAATTGAATCAATTTTTTTTCTTCGTTCACTTCGGATGATGTGAAATGGATCTAATGAAACAATTTTTCCCACGCCAAAACAATAATATAGTTTCACGACGCGCGTTTTGCCAGAAGATAACTAAGTCGTCACAACCAATCTACAGAAATTTATACTCATCTGGATAAACTTCCTCCTCAGAATTATAATTTGATGTTGTATTAGGTATTTACCAATTCTCATTGAAAAATGTCATTCTTCATGCTTCACTTCCATGGCATCTGAGAGTCTGTTGTCACTAGTACCAGTTACAATAATTTCAAACATTTTCCATCCATTCTGTTTCAGACTGAAAAACGTTTTCAACGTTTACGAACAATTTCCTAGCAAACGAAGAATAGGTCGACTCTTGGCTATGATGTATTACATTTGGGAAAGAATATAACATCATTGAATCTTCTCGAATATAAAAATTTAGTTGTTGGTTAGAAAGTAGCAATTCAATGATTTTTCTTTGATGAATTCGCAATATGAGAATGACTTCGTAATTAGTAAGGTCGATACAAGTATCGAGGCAGTTTTAATTACATCTCCATTCTCGATAAGGTTAAGGTTGAAATTGTTATAATTGTTGATAATGAAGTTGTAGTGAAAGTCATTTTATTCTAACCCATTGATTTGTTCACGAAGCACTATGTTTTTCAGTCGTTTCGAGCTTCCTCTACACTACTCGCGAAGTTTCATCGATAAAGCGATATTCCTCGTTCAACTTCTTCAGCAGTATTAGTCCAGTCAATTGAACAATTATTCGACGTTGCTAGCCTCTCGGTATTTTCGAACAAGATCTTGTGTTCCTCGTCAGACAGTGCATATTCTACTGCAGAATTCTGCATCAAATCCTGTAAACTCCCGCTGATTTGAGTGGATCTCTGCTGTCTTTTTCTGATCTCAGATACTCCGATATGTTTTCTATGTATGGCAGATAGACAGTGCCTTGTTGATCTTCACAGGTGTTTATCTGCTTCTTCCTTGTACTTGGCTTGAAATTTTTTAATATTGTTAATATCAGCTATTCTTTTCAATTTCATTGATGATGAAATGCCCCATGAAACATTGTCAACCACCTTCAAATAAACATTCTTTTATTAGGTATACGTTTATTTTTTTCCGTCATATAACTATAGTATTACTTATATAATTGCTGATAATTAATTAACCATGATGTTTATAACTCATCGTGTCGTATAAAGTTCTAATATAAAACTAATTTCAGCTCTATAAAAATTCATGTGAGAGAATAAATATACGAAATGACACAGACTGGAAGGTCACATAAGCAACCCCATAATTATTATTGTTATGAATGATGCTGGTTTGATTTAACAATCGTAATGAAACAGGTGTAGACTGTGAGGTTATTTTCATCAAATGCCACTCATTAGTCATCAATCATCGGCATATTTATTCAACATTTACCTACATAAATGTCACATTACAAAAATTGTAGTCAGAATATCAATATCTCACTTTTGATTGAATGAAACTAGATACCAACTTTTCCAAAATTAAACAACTCCGTATCTCTGATGGTTACTAATTTTCCCATGCTCGTCCTCTTTATTTTGAACACAGTGTATTGGTGGATAGATAATTAAAAACTGTTTTTGAATAAGTTATCGCACGTTCGCTTCTTATGCTTGTAAATTTGAAGAACGAGCTGTCAGTAAAATTATACTTGAAAAATTTCAGTTTGAAAAATGGACGTTTTTCAGAATTTTACAGAAAAATAACTCATTACATGAGAATTGATTTACCCGTTACTTATGGATGTACCATGCTATAAATAGGGAATATCTGTTTTAAATTTGAAAATGATATTATCAGTGGAAATAAATGGAATATAATAATTTTCTGATAGATTTGGCTGTTACTTGATGATAATCCATAGTAATTTCATAAACTACACCTTACGATTTGACGGTGTTGAATTCACTGTTTTCCAGTCCTAGTGTGATTCTTGAAGTGAGGATAAATCGCTTGGTAACGTAACGCATAACGTAATACATAACGTATAACCCATATATTTCTCCATTATAATTTTCTTGTTTTTTAGGTTTTGGTAGATGAAAATACCGAGAAAGTTCGGTAAAAATCTGAAAATAAGTAAAGTCATATACAAAAATATTCTAGTGCAGTATAGGATAGAGAAAATAACTTTTGTTTGATTTTTACTAAATTTTCATTTGTTACGATCGGTTTTGAATTATTAACCATTCTCGAGTTGAGTTTACTTAAGAATGGTTTAAGAAACCGGAACTGGTCGTAAAAAATTAAAGTCTTACTAAAAATTAGACACAAGTCATTTCTCTTATCCTATAATATATCATAAAGCAGTAATTTCAAAAAGAACTAATCGAAACAAGGGAGATAAATCAGTTGTTCCTGAAATGAACACGAAATTTCCTAAAAAACACGGAATATATAAAAAATCTATGCATGTGAGGTTTTTCCACCCAGGCTTATATCAAGATATCGTAAATTAGAACGTTTCTGTACCCACCAGACGGAGTTTTGAGTGAGTCAGAAGTAACTCTAGAATATTTGTCTCGCGCCGAAATTTATAGTCTAGCCGACGGTCTGAAACATGATACATTCAGGCGAATCGCGGGATACTTATTAACCATCAAAAAGTTCGCTTGTTCACCAGTCAGAACGGCTATGTTGGATAATCTGGTGGAGTTGCCGGTTGACGATCTTGACTACGCGGTGGGTCAGAAAGTTCGAGTCCATTCACCAAAGTAAATAGGCCAGGCCGCTTCGGGAATGAAATCCCATGCTTTTTCTTACGGAGGTTCAGTTTTCATACCACCGATCGGAACCTCTGTGTGCATTAATTCAACGATGATGAGTGCCCTCATGAGTGCGAAACGACGTTTTGACGCTTTTGTGCAGGCATTCCACGCTTTTCAAAATTTTGTTTTATCGACGCTCTATAGACGTTTTTGACGCTATGTCGACTTTTTTTGTCGCTTGGTAGACATGTTCTTTGACGTTTCTTTTATCAAAAACAAAAATTGAACCCACGCGCGAACTCTGATATAAAACAGTTCCACATCAATTGTCACGTCATCTGTCACTTTCCTCGCCTCGTCAAAACCCTACTTTCCATGCGTCCACATCACCTGTCACTTTTCCTGCCAACCACGCAAATATCACGCCGTCAATAAACCCAGATCTTACAGGGTATATGAAACCTGAGAAGTTGCTTAGATGTCTCATTGTTTTGTGATTATTCAGGGTCCTGCGAAAGTAGGTTACGTTAGGTCACACTCGACCAAATAAACACAGCTCTCCAACGAAGCCGATTAGTTCATATGGTTAGTGATGTTTCAGGTCAGATGGTAAAAGTGCGGCTCTGTCAAACTCTGAAAACCTGATTCGAGCCCCAGCGGGGCAGGGACAAAGTGGGTGATGTGCTGTTTCATCATTTCACAGACAGAGGCGACACACTGTCTTTCGATAGTCCGAATCCCTTCATATAATGAGTCAGACGACAGTGACTTGTGAGAAAGCCTGTTGGACATCGTAGTTCATCCCTGCTGTAGTTCAACAACTGTTCTGTATCAAGCTTCGAAGGGTAAGTGAACGCCTTGAAATGAGCCAATCCTGAAAGATTTTGGCCAGAGTCCATAAATCATCTTGCCATCCAAGTGTTCAATGTATGTTTGGCAAAGCTTGAAGCGATGCCAACGACAGGTTCTGGCCCAATAAATCTGCTTGCAGCACCCTTCTTTGCAAGGGAGTCACCAGCCTCATTGCCTTTCAGGCCAGTATGTACCTAAAGGTATTTTCACGGTATGGACGATACACCGCTATTGAATCCATTGTGGGATATAATAATGGAATTATTCATTTTCCTACCCTCAGGCTGATACAAGCTAATAAGCCTAATGTTGTTCTTCTCGTCCATCACAGTAAGATGATATTCATCGTGGAGTTTTGGGACAAATATATTCCAAAAAAGAGAAGGAACGGATGAAGTACCGACATTTTCTCTTCAAACTCCGTAGAATCTATCCAGACCACTCGAATCTTAATATCATGTCGGCTGGCCGCACTGAGAAAGAAATCTCAGCAGGACAAATGCTCATTGCGTGAAGCGAAGCGAAACAAAGCAAAGTGGAGCAGAGCAGAGCAGAGCAGAGCAGAGCAGAGCAGAGCAGAGCAGAGCAGAGCAGAGCAGAGCAGAGCAGAGCAGAGCAGAGCAGAGCAGAGAAGAGCAAAGCAGAGCTGATCAGAGCAGAGCAGAGCAGTGCCCAGCAAAGCAAAGCAACGCAAAGCAAAGCAAAGCAAAGTAATACTTTTTTCTTGAGAAAATCAGGAAGTTTAAAAATGAAAACAATCGAAATCATCACCCAGTTTTGTGAACCTTGAACGAGTTCGGGAAATGAAAATATTATGATTATTTTTTCTTGGTAACTTTTTCCTATACTGCTGAATGTTAATTACTCATTGACTCGAATGGAATGAACAACCAGAAAGACCAAAGGTAGCTACAGAAAAATATTTGGTCTACTTTGATTTCTTTTAGTTAGCTGTGAAAGGTATGATTTGATTTTCGTTTACTTCGATATCCACAATTTTTTAGATTAGCTTTTTCCTAAACTATTCATCTAGAAGAGGTGAGGTGACGCATGTACATTCCTAAAAAGTATTCTTTGGTGTGTTAGTTGAATGTGTCCTATTTGTATCATACTATTTGTAGGGAATGTGAAGTAAACAGAGGTTTATGAAAAGTATAAAGTTAAACGCAAACTGCGAAAAGTAGTGTGATATTACCAAACTATTTTTTCTAATGATAAATTATTTCGTCATCTAATGCCTTATCAAATTTTTGTTTTTCTTTGATACTTTGATGTAATGACAATATGAAAACTATATGCTGTTTTCAGCTTCAAATGTGACTCATGGTGTCTTATCAATTACCTTATAATTTCGATGAATAAATTGTAGACATTTATAGATAAGATAATGAATTCATTATGTTCCGATCGGAAATGCACATTCAGAGAGATTTTCCGGAATCCCGAGTATAATTAATGGGCAAAAACTTGACTTGTTCAAAACATCGAAATCAAAATTGAAAAGAACATACTGAAAGACTTATACACACTGTGGCGAACAAAATGGTGATCCTATTTGAACCAGACTTTCTGTGTTTTTCATCATAGAAAGTTTTATTTTTCATTTTTCATGATGATACATCACGTAGTTAACGGCTACGTCCATCAATTTATACAATGTTTGACACTCGCCCTTGCCTGAAAGAAGGTATCCATGAATATTGTACAAACGATTTGAGAAAACACGTCATATAAAATTTTTACTGGTGAAAACTGAAACAATTTTTACTGGTGAAAACTGATAAGGTAATGAACGTGTATGATGGTTGAAGATTTTGAGTTGAGGGTTAGGGAAATAAGTAGAAATTTAGATTCAGGAAAATTTTTATTCACCAGGAGTCTGAAATGTGACAAATCAGTATATAGATTCAGATAGATGATAATCGCGTAAACAAACGTCTAAGTGAAAAAAATTAAATTCGCATCTAAATAACAAAATTCATATCTTCAAAGAAACAACCTGTATGCAGTTATTTCATTCACAGTCTGCATAACTCCATACTTTTCCAAAAAAGGATCAATAACTGGTTTGGAACGCATCATGACTTTTGATGAAGAGCTGAAAAATAACAGAAAAATGTTTGTTGCATTCAAAAAAATATGTATGTGTATCAAGATGAAATGCATAATTGCATATGAAATCAATTGTAAATGTGTGGTATATTTTAATTTGAATTTTTTTGTATATATCAGCAGAACTTGATTTTTTTGTGAAAATCAAAGGAAAATAGAAAACCGCCAGTGAAAAGAACGACTTTCTTGAAAACTTTTTGGGTAACTACAGATAATCATTTCATTTCGAGTGTTTCTGCCAACGATTAAACTCACTTGCAATTATAAATCACCATGTTTGGATTTGGACCAAAATATGATACCTACTTATAGTAAATGGGGTTGTGAAAATTTTTCAAGAGAGGGCAACGAGGTTAAAAACAAATAATTGACGTGAAGAGTTTCAAAAAAAATCGTATAATTTGAATAGATGTTGAAATATCAATTCATTTTTTTGAGAGCAAATATTGAATTTGAAACATTCACCATTAAGCGTATTATAATTTGAAAATACAACAATAATGGAAAATGGGACTGTCCCACTCAATACACATCTGAAATTGGGCCTTCGTTATTGATTGATACGGATGATACGGATGCCTAAAAATTCATGTAATTCAATATTCAGTCAGCTGCAAAAAATGAAAAAACTTAAAATTCAGGCTTTGTGTCAAGGTCATGAAAAATAACTGTTATACCGCTGTAAGGAAGTTCAAAATCCAATTGCCTTACTACTATCTTATTCACAAATATGAGTTTTTTTTCTGGATTTTCCCAGTATCTGGCACATGAATAATTCACATAAATGGTAAATCCTAGATTTTCCTCGTTGTTTTTGATGTTATTGTTTGACTTTGAATTTTTCCTAATTTATAAATGTGAAATTTATAAATTTGTAAATCCATTAGATTACATACTGGCAGTAGGATGGCAGTACGAAAACACATTCTTACGGTTATAGTTAAATTCATTCCAACCGTAGGAATTTCATTTGAATATGAATGTTTGTATCTGAAAAAATGTCTTTGTATGATCTACATATTATCTCTATGAAGGTCTACATATATAGAAAATATGAAGAGAAAGCAAATGATGGATGAATTTACATTTCAGCTAAGTTGGTGTGTGAAAAATGAAAAGACCAACCTAATTAACTGATTTATGAGTATCAAAATTAATAACGAATGGGATAAGTTATGTCAGTATCACATATTTGACGTTTGTGTGCGGGTTAGGTGAGGTTAGGTCAGAAGTGAGTGGGTCTGTTCGACCTCCACCCAACCTGCAAGGGTTTATTTTTGGCTAACCCCGATTCATATGCGACCAGATGAATTCAGCTTCTTGAGAAATCAGTTCATTTGGTGAGTGATCTTTCAGGTCAGATGGTGAGAGTGCAACTCTGCTAAACTCTGAAAACCTTATTCGGTCCGCATCGGGGCAGTGACACAGGGCGATACACACTGTCTTTTGACAGTCCGATGTTTCAGACGACAGTGACCTGTACGACCTGTTAGATATCATACTTCATCCATACTGTAGTCCAACAAATGTTTGTCTTCAAGCTTCAAAGGGTGACTGAACGCCTTGGAGTGAGCCAATCTTGGAAGATTCTGCCAGAAGTCCATGAATCTTCTTGTCATCCAGGCGTTTGATCTTTGTTTGGCAAAGCCTAAAGCGATACCAATGACGGGTTCTGGTCCGATGAAGCTGCTTGCAGCACCTTCCATCCTTCCATTGTAGGGGAGTCAGCAGTCTAATTGCCTTCCAGGTAAGAATGACCAGGAATCCATATCAAAGACAATTTGGTAAGTCTTTCTACTGAGGAGAGTGGTTTTTGGCAATTTAGACGTTGCTCATTAGCAGCTGAGAGCTTCCTACGCCTCTTGACTGTCGGAGAATATTTTTATTGACTTGGTTTGAGGTTGCATTCTACCAATCTCTCCGCACACAATTCAATAGCATAGATTTTCGCTTGAAATACAGTCCCTAGGCAGGTTGACCTGTTTGTCCTGGGTCTGCGACTGAAAACACCTGCACCAGAACCTGAAGGTGTTTTTGATACATCTGTGAACCAACAACTGTCTGCTTTCAATTTCTTCTTCTCCAGGAGGATCCAGTATTCTCTACTCGGGAACAGTACTGTATAAGGCAGTTCATAGTTGACATTGTGTGTGGGTACTTGATATGTTAATTGTATGTCAATTCTAATCACGAAACTTCATTGAATAATTCATGCAACTGAATGGTACACTGCAAACTGATATGTCTGTTGAAATGATGATGATAACATTGATGACTTAACTACATTGAACAACTCGACATTTCTCAGGTTGAGTGGGATGAAGTCTATGGGTATGGAGGTTCCTGATAACGGGTGCAGAGCCTGCCACGAGGCTTCTGGAACCCCTATGTCCTAGCACTCGGCATTTTCAGCATATGCGGTCCCAATCTATATATACTGACAAAACCCGGCCCTAGGAGTGCTTCATTATCATCCATGGCCCTTTCGAAGTTTCATGTACTGACACCGGTATTGCCTTTCGCTCCAGATGATATTGTATCTGTCGTGTGAAATGGGAAGTGTCAAATTTTTGGAGCTAGTCATCCACCAAACTCAGGGTCATACACACTAATGAAGCTGATGTGATTCTTCTCGACCATCGGACCAAGATGTTATTCGTCTTCTCTAATATGTCCCTGAAAGCATAAGCTGCGTTCAACTACCAAAACATATGCAGTTCAATATTCTGATTGGAAGAATCTAAGATCTGGGATTATGAGAAAGAGAAGTTTCAAGAAACAGAAAGTTTGAAGTACAAGTAGTAGTAGAAAAAGAATGGAAGTTAACGATAATGTCATGAATCAGAATCAGAATCTTTACTTGATTACAAGGGAAATTGCAGTTGATACATTTCTGAAAGGACTGCCATACCCACGACCCCATTTTCTTACATTTTTGGAGATATGTCAAAGAATGGGTCTATGGTGAAAAACAGAGAATTTTTTTGCATCAATGGCATTAATTGAAGTTGAAAATGAATTTGAATATTAATTAAATTCAGGCGTTGGTAAAAAAAGAACAATTTGAAAATATTTTGTGGATTTATGGTTTTTGAGTTCATTTTATTACGTGTTCATCTAGTCTTGAATAAAAGAAACCATAACTTTCGATTCAAGAACTTCTGCATACTTAAAATAATCTGTTTGAAATCTGTTTAAAATCTGTTTTCCGTTAACCAGCTATCGCACCCCTACGAACGACAACCCTCAGAAGTCCTAGGTCCTAAGGACTAACGAGGTCTTATCTTTTAACGTGTGATTCTCAGCACGGTTTGGGACGATAGCACGTGAAAATCGATTGCTCAGCCTGGGGCTTCAACCAGCGACCTACAAAGCTCCCACGTCGAACCGACCGGCCCCAAGAAGAAGATACATTTCCGATATATCAAGTAGTCAAACCCTGAGCTTCTTGAAAACTCATAGTTTGGTCTATTCTGGTATAGTTTCGTTCATAGAGGGTTTCATTTGGGAAAACCGAGAAAAATGTGACTAGTCTTTCATGAAAAAAGCGTAACTCAGTAAAATTAGGAATGGAAAATGAAAAAGATTTGATGAAAAAAATCTCATTTCATTCAATCTTGTAGGAGATGTTGTGAAAAAAACATAGGGTGTTCTGTCTACAGAAGACAACTTTGATAAGTCAAAAATTTATTCAGAAACGTGTATGTTGATGGTTATTTTTTAAACAAATGGAAAATTACCCTATACAGCTTCCATTTGAGACATTTTTCATCTCAAATAGGAAGTTAGATTTGTTAATCAAGAGACTAATATCTTAACAATTTAATTAAGCAAAGACGGACAATATTGAACGGAGTTCATAGTCTCATAATGTTTTGGAATATATAATTGAGTCCTAATTATATTTTCAAATACCTTTGATGAATTAGAATGATTTCTGATCATATCATCATCATTATTCATAAATTCACTGATTGTCAATTACAAAAGAGCGCAATGATGAGTTTTTTTGTATCACTCAGGAGATAAAAATGGAGATTAAGAAACGAGTTCATCTCAAAAAACAATCACTTATCTTATCGATAATATTTCGAAATTTGGAACAACCTTGATCGTCTTACTGCTGATATGAATTGAATGAATGTCGAAAATCGGTGAAACACCTGAATTGAATCATACTTCCCCGAGAATATGAATAAAATGTTCTGTCATAGCTGTCAGCTGATAGCTAGTGTCTAGATGTTACTTGCTGTATTTGTTTGAAGGTATTTGGGTCATGATATTTCGATTCTTCCTGGGATTTGAAATCAATTTATGTCATATTAGACAATGGAAGTCCAAACTAATGAATCGTTACTTTCTCTATATTTCTCACCAAAATAAAGTGAATAATTTCGATATTTTTTCACCAATTCTGTATTTAATAGAGTTCTTCTTATGTAGAAAGATGATGGATATATTTTATTGCTAGCGCGGTAATGGATTGATTGGTTTATAATAACGAGGAATGGATGACAAATTGACACTTGTGCAATCCAAAGAAAGACAAACAAGTATGGATTTCAACGCAGAGCCTTTTTGAAGCCTGTTTAGTCATTTATGAGTATCATGTTTGCCCCAAATTGGCATATTCATTAGAAGAGACCTCATCCTCTTTTCCTTCTCACGTTTTCTCATTATGTACAAAATATTTCGAAAGTTGTATAGTCGAACTTTACAATATCACTGATCTGGTATAGGATCTGAGTTCAGAAGAATCTGTATCAACCATACTACAACAACAATAGTGCTGAGATGAAAATTAAAAAAATGTTGAAAAACTCAATAAGTTCAGCAGACTGCAAATTGACAATTCAGACAATTCCTGAGTAGCCAATTTTTTCTTCCATCTCATCGGATGTAAAGATATTCCAGTCATGAGAGACAGTTTCAAAATTCATTATAAAAAACTTATGCGTTCACAAGGGATCTTTGTCTGTATTCATTGTGTACTACTTTCCAACTCCTCAGCTCCATTCGGTGTTTTTGTTTCATCTCATTGGCGAGATTCAAAATGTATACCCTCAGAAGTCGCAAGATGGCGTTTTTCTGCTTCTAGTTTGAATATTTTTCCATACTTTCCACTCTAGTATCTAGTCAGAGTTGAGATAGAGTCATAGTTGAATATTATTTCTTCAACTTGGACCTCGTATTCAAAGAAACAATTTTTGCTGCTTAATCTTGTTTGTTGTGTCTGTTCTGATTATTTTGTGCCACTTGAGTCGAATAATTTGTTGCAATTTGTGATGTAATTTTCAAAATAGGTCATTCATAATTACTTCCATACTCTTACAGATTTGTTTTGTTTCTAGAATCACCTTTTGAGTCGCATCTGAGATATATGTGTCAAATGGAGCCTTTTAAGGTTCATAACCAGTATAGTGGGAATAGTATTAGGAGATCCATCTTGCCAGTTTCAAAAACTAAAAAATATGAAATTTCCTGCATTTTCTTATCTTGCAGATATCAGAGATAATAGATGCATTTTGATAATTCAAACCAAATCAAAACTAATTCTCATTTCGACATCTATGTTGCAAGATTACAAGAGCGTGTAGAATCAAATGAAAAGATGTGTCTACGGTTCAGACTTTTTCTGTTATCATTTCACAAGGAGGAATTCAAGAAATTCATTAATCCACATCCCAAATTTTGATAAAAAATATGTTCAATACGACCTGGTAGTTGTTACTCAATCAGTCACGGATAGTACTGTTGAGTGGAATTACCTGAATTTCCATGTGATAGTATGAAAAACTACCTGAAGGTAACCATATCTCAAGGAACAATTAGCAAAATAAAGAAACAGTTTCGCGAGCTTGATCATATGGAGCAGATAAAAAAGCAGCTGCCAATACAATGAGTGTTGAACTCAAATTAGATGTGATGCTTGAATTCGAGAAAAACCCACTTACATCGAGTAGACAGGCTTCCACTACATTTAATGTTAGCCATACATCAATAGTAAACATATTGAAAGAAAATGAACTGCACGACAATAATCTGACACCTGCGCAGGAACTCATAGAAGACGATTTTGATAGAAGAACCTATTTTTGTGAGCAAATAATGGACAAATTGGATAACATTATCATTCAATTAGAAGACGTTATGGACAACTTGGGTGGCGATAATTATTTGACACTACTTCAAAATAATGTCATTCCAAGTTTAGCAAATTCATATCCTGATCCAGGAAACCCTCAAGTTCCAGTGAATCGATATGGTTTCAGCAGGATGGAGCACCACCACATTACCAAGTTAATATCCGGCAATACTTCGATACATCATTTCCCAATCGTTGGATATTGAGGAGAGGATCAATTGAATGGCCAGCGCGATCACCCGATCTTTCTTCATTAGATATTATTAGATTTTTTATGGAGATATGTAAAAACGTGTACAAAACCAAACCTTCAGATCTGAATGACTTAAAAGAACGAATGACGCTCATGATTTTAATTTATTTTATCCTAATTGTTGCAATAAAATTGAAAACGGTAACATTTAAAAATAGGGAATGAAGAGACCTTTCAAACGATATATCACCAACCTATACTTTCCATTTAAAAAATTGGAGGTTCTACCTGTCATTCGAAGAGGATTAAAGGTAGAAACAAAAACAATTAGACACGAACATAACTATTATCAGGAGAGACGTTGATAAAATATTGGATGAGTAATTCTTGAGATATCGCCACCTTCCTTGAGATAAAAAATGATTATCGGCTCATTGTGAAATTGAAACTCAATCCAATGATGTAAAACTTTTGGAAATCAATTGCTATGTGAATAACAGAAATAAATCAATATAAATTAAATCAGAATGGAAAGATGTTTGTTCACAAACAAGTTTTATATACTGTTCTATTTTTCACTACTAGCATCAGTATTTATTTCTATCATTCCATACAGGGTACCATGTTCATAATGTACATTTTTGATTATTTTAAAACTATTATTCACTCAGGAATGGCTGAGTCAATTCGCAGAAATGAAAACTTGGTTAGACTCAAAATATCTGTCAAACAAGGTTTCAAACTTTCTTCGAAATTCCATTTCAAAATATTTAATTTCTTACACGTGTGTATATTTCCTCGATACTCTTCAGACACCTCACATTCTACTTGAAATAAAAATAATTAAGTGATTCTCTGTGATGAGTATTGACATACTTACTATCAAAAAGTACCAAAATAGACACCTCTCCACGTGAATTCTGATATCTTGTCCCATTCAAAAGTTAAGACTGGAGATTTTTCAAATTTGCCTGTATTATTTGGATTTTTTTACTACGGCATGCCCTTTCAAAAGTTCGACAAAAGATAAAATACATAAAATATTCAGAAATTCAGAAACAAATTCAGTTAACACTATTCGATTCGGATTGGAATGATAACAATGAAAGGAATCTCAAAATTTTTAATGGCATCAAGAATATAGTGTTTGCAATTTGAAAGAATCTCAGCAATCAATTAGTGGAAAATACCTACTATTTATTCATGTGAGCGAGGACAAAGTGAATCCCCTCCAACTTATCGAAAAAAGAAAATAAAATAAATTCGACCATTGTCAACAAACTGAGTGAAATTCGCTTATTTCAAACATAAATGCGATATTCATTTGTATATATTTGAATAAATATTTCAAAAATTCCCACTTGAAGTATCATCAACCTAACCAATGTTTTGCTATTATTTTATTTTAAAGAAAATAACCATGAATTCCAGTGTTGCGATCTTCGTTCGGGTTTGAAGGCTGTCGTGGTTTGGAACTGTATCCTAACGTTTCGACAGCACGAGTAGCTGGCTTCTTCAGAGATCTATTCATCCTGATGGTTCACCGATGGGTCATCGGTGAAGCCAGCCACTCGTGCTGGCGAAACATTAGGATACAGTTCCAAACTACGACGGTCTTCAAACCCTTACAAAAATCGTAACACTGAAAGCTTTAACCAATTTATCATAACCATGAATTGTCAAATGTTTTGGAACTATTCTCAATGAATAGAAACCAAAATAGTTTCCCTCTAGCCTCAAATTAGCCCTTATAATTCTTATTTTAAAAAAAGGCGATCCGATATTGAGAATTATAGACCAATCGCTCTACCAAGCATTTTTTCTAAACTGATAGAGAAAGTAGTGGCTAATAGAATCACAAATTTTCTCAACACATATCAGGTTTTATGTGACAACCAGCATGGATTCCGTAGTGGCTTATCAACTGAAACAAGCACGATTGAATTTGTTCAATATATCAACAACAAAATGGACTCAGGCGAATTTGTGATCCCAATTTTCTTTGATCTTACTAGAGCTTTCGACTCGGTCGACATTTCTTTCATATCTGATAAACTGAATAACCTTGGTGTCCGCGGCCCAATCAATGAGTGGATCGTGTCCTTCCTCGAACGAAAAAAGTTCATTGTTAAGATTAATGACGTCATCTTGGAGGAATTTGAAACAGATATTGGTACACCCCAGGGAAGCGTACTCGGTCCTCTAATTTTCCTAATTTTCATTAACGACCTTCCCATTCACATAGCTTAAGGAAGGGTGCTTATGTATGCAGATGATACTTGCATTACATTAGGTCAACACAATCCTAAAAGAGTTCAAGGACTGGTGCTTCAAAAATGAACTCATGATTATTCATAATAAGACGGAATATATAGAGTTTTGTAGCAAACATAGAACACCTCTGCATTTACCGCTCTAATTTGAAGGAGTGTCAATTGAGCCATCTATAATGGTGAAGTTCTTAGGAACACAATTCGACTGCTACATATCATGGAACTCGCATGTCGATGTAGTTTGTGGCGAGCTGAACAAATGTTTTTTATGTGGTCACCACAATCCAAAACATGCTGGAACGAGATTGTCTGCTTCAAGTTTACTATGCACTGGGATACTCCGCTCTTTCATATAGTATCGTTGTCTAAGGTCAAACGTCCGAACTACAAAGAGTATTTGTGTTGCAAAAACGTATTATTAGACGTATTTTTTGCTTATCTTATAGAACATCGTGCAGAGACACCTTTAGAAGTAATAAAATTCTCACGGTGCCCTCTATTTATTTATTGAAACTTTTGACTCACATTTTCAAGAACCTAAGCAGCTTTAGCAGGCATTGCGATATTCACATGTATGACACCAGAAACAAAAGAAATATCCTAACGAAGAAAATTTGTCACTCCATGCAAAAAAAAGCTCCAGTGACTACTAGAATTCGTCTATTCAACCTTCTGCCCCTCCGTGAATTCGAACTTTTTTGTCGTTAGTGACTTTCAGTACTGACCTTCACATATTTCTTCATATCTTGCTTTATCTTTGTGTGCACATGCCCTATTAGTCTTGAACAAACAACGTGTTACCTCAGGGATAGTACTAAAGTGCCACCAAGAGTTAGACAAAGCCTAGGTAGATAATAACATTATCCGGAGGTGGATTAAAGGACACGACAGGAGTGAAGGTAATCGCATTGCTGACTCTTCAGTCAAGGAAGCGGCTGGACTAAGAATTTTAGGACCCAGTGACACCTACGGCCTGATGACTTCGACAATAGCGGAACTAGCCAAACGTTACACTCATGCTCAATCCCTAAAGAGATGGAATGAAATCTAGGGATGCAATCTTGCCAGGATCACCCTGGGCGACCCTGGGAAGCTGGCGCCGAAGAAATATCTGGCGATAACCAGGAAAAATCTACGCTTAACAGTAGGATTTCTGACTGGCCACTGTCAACTGTCACCTCCAAAATATGGGGCCGATGGACAGCCTTCTATGCAGGATGTGTGGACAGAAAGAGGAAACTGTCAGATATGTCCCATGCAGATGTCTGGAGTTATCGTCAATAAGAGAATGTGTGTTCAGCGAGTCTTGGCTTACACATGCCGATATAAAGGATATGTCTCCCAGGAACCTGTCCACCTTCCTGGAAAGTACTGGATTGACGATGACCTAGGAGGACAACTCCTTGGGAGGATGTACAATGGATCACATGTGACCTAAGTGATGTGAGCCTACACTCACCCTCTCTACTCTACAAATACAGATACAGCCTCAGTTATCTGTAGACTTTTTCATGTCACCATCGATAACAGCCTCTTTGGGGCGTCCACTGCGTGCATCGTTCTCGTTGCTTATTTCACCTCGTTCAAACTCAGCAAACCACTTCTTAACGGTTGATTTTACTGGTGCAAAGTCCGAATAATGTCTATGAAGCCAAACCTTGGCTTCGACAGTTTTTTTTCGTTCTGGACCCGGAAGTCACGCAGGTAGCTATAGCTGCCTACGTGGTGATGTTAGATGATGCCTGGGAATGCTGGGTCTTCTAATTGAAACCACAAATGTTTTTCCCGTATAACTCGAAAAGGGCGAGAACCCCCGTAATTTTTTTCGACCATTGTATCGGTTCCTATGGCAGTTACCTTTTTTCCATTCAATCGTCTTCGTATCTGTTACGGTTTTGAGTATAGCAATGTTACCACATGATAAAAGAAACGGCCTGTAATTTTGTAGAAATATGATTATTTGCTGGTATTTTTTGTTTCACTATGACAACGAATTTCATGAAATTGTAGTTTATTATGGAATGGAATTCCTACTTTATTTTGAATTGATACAGTATACATTCTCGAATTAGCAAATTCTGGGCTATCAATCATGGCAATATCTATGTCCCTAGCTGTGAAGTTTCACAAAAACCATACATCATGATCAAGTGATCAAATAAATTGTCAATAGATTATGGGAAGCTGAAAACATATCATAAGTTTAATTACACGACAACCCAGCATCAGAGGTTTCTGTCCATAGAGACTTCTAGCTCAAGTTCTGTAATAAAAGAAGGCTCAGCTGTAGTAATTTGAATGAATTGTAGCACATACAAGAGAACCGATATATTTTATTCAATGTATAGACGAGGTCAAAACAAATAAAATTCCGCCAGCCGTAAGAATTTACCAAGGTAATGTTACAACACGTGAATGCACGAAAAGGGAATCCCCTCTAATTATTCAAGAGAGTAATGGAATTTAACTGTCACGGAAAAAGTTACGGAATTAACTATCGATGAATGAGTATCCGGAAAATATGTAATTCGGTAAATAATAACCGTGCAATTAGACGATAATAGCTTACTCACTCACGTTACCAATGGTTCATTACCGGCGATCTTATCTATGAGTTACTCAATTCATGACTGGGCAAATGGGATGATTTCCGATCCATCACATACGAAAAACATCATTTTTTAGTTTCAATTGCCAAAAATTTCCACTCAACATAATGGTGTAGAATCGGGGACATCACCTGTTGAATTCCCAGGAAGCAGAAGAGACCAAGAAGAGAATTTCCAAATACGACCTGGAGAACTGCATGTTTCCAAAAAAATACACGTTGTACAGAAAATTAAAAATTGACAAGAACATTGATTGAAAAATTATGGGTTTCTATTGGTTGATAATCTGTATCGTTATGAAAAATCTGTATCATAATGGATATCATTTTGAAACGTATTATGGTCATATAAGTGTATTGTTAGAGTACGGGTGTAGAAAAAACTAATTATTACAATTTATTGTACGGTTTTCACTATAAAGGGCTTTACAAAAACCGCAATACGTGTTTCGCTAGACAATAGCTTTCTCAAGCATAAACTTAAAGTTACTTCTGAATTACAACCATTTTATACTCCAACCTATTACCTACTCGTATGCCTAACTTCTAATGAATGAATCTATCTGAAAAGGTCAGGTATGAATTCATTAACTATATCAATACATTTTTCGAAAGTACCGTAATTTACCAAATATTTTCATCTTTGATGTGCAGAAAATCTGAAATATTTGTAATGGGTTGGTCTAAGTAGGTTAAGTTTGTATAACTTTCATCCTCTTCTCTTCGAATTGGGTAAACTCCTTTCGAAGCTTGACTGTATAACTTTTATGATAATAAAGAATGTATTAGACTGCTATCGTTATCATTGTTGACGGCTATTTGTTTTATTAGGTTCAGTTCTTTATTGAAATTCGCCTCTGACAAGGGCACATTTATCAGACTGTGGATCATACTGTTGAAAGCTGCTACTTTGTGCTGATACGGGTGGGTAGACGAATTATGAATGATAATATCTGTATGTGCCGGTTTACGATAAATGGAAAAATCATGTTTGTTCTTAACTTTCTTATTGTCACGTCCAAAAAATGTATAGAGTCGTCCTTTTCGATCTCCATTATAAATATGATAGAAAGGTGGAGAGAATTGATGAAATTCTAGAAGTTAGTCAACTGTCTATTCGTTCCTGAGAAAACAAGTATGATATCCACATATCTATATACAGAAGACTTTTTACTAGTGGGTTATTGCGTATTTTTCTCTCCAGATTGTCCATGTAATATTCTTTATACTGAAAATCGTACAATAAATTGTATTGATTACTTTCAGAAAATTAATATTTACCACCATACGTCCACTCATAAGTTCAAAAACTTTCCAAGTAAACAAATGCACTTAATAGTGTTTTGATTACTGTTATTATTTCTCAACCTATTGCCTTCATATTTAGTGTTTGCTGCGATTTGAAAAAAGAATCCTGAACAGAAATTGTTCACTATTGCGAAAGTTGCGTGAATACTACTCAAAAAAAATGTTTTATATATAGGTCAACAGACATTTTTTGTTTTTACAGTGTTGATTTTGATGACTCTTCTACTAGATGGATGAGAATCTGTGACAATCATCAATATTTGATAACTGTAGTTCGAGAGATAATTTCAAGCTGTTTTCATTGGTTATTATGACATAGGTTGTGCTACTTTTCAGTTTTGGATATATTACGATTGAAATATGTGAGTATTGAACGAAGAAAACACTAATTGGAAAGAGTTTAAGGTGAGTAAGCAAATCTCTTTCTAAATCAACTACATGTATGTTTGTCAAGTTAGAATGTTTCCCAAAATTTGATACTTCATTTTCAAAGGCCAGAAAAGCTCCTAATTCACTCAAAATACCTGTCTATTTATCATTTTTTCCCGTTTTCTGGGTCACGATCAGTGAGAATGATCATATATATGATACATATATTTGGAATCATCTGAATCTGGTTGCTTCCTTACAGTAGATTGGTGTAGTATTTATGAGGTTGTATAAGTGTAGGGAAGGGTATCGGTAGTGTAGGTTATGTATGTTGCGTAGTATCCTTCTTTCGGTCGTAAAGATGCGGTGGGACAGTCTCGGAGGAAGCATACAGTATATCATTGCTTTGTAGTCGAGGACTGGTCTTATAAAGGTATTATAGGTATGAAGCATAGTTCTACTGTCGCATTCCCCAAGTTTTCCTCTCAGAGCTTTTAGAAGGTTAGCTCTCTTCCGGACTTTGTCCAGATAATATTTACCACCATACGTCCACTCATAAGTTCAAAAACTCCAGAAAATGTATAGATTCGTCTTGTTCCATCTCCACTGTGAATGTGATAGATGGGTGAAAATAATTTATGAGCTTCAAAAAGTTTGTCAACTGTCTGTTCGTTCCCGATATGTTCCACATATCTATATCAATACAGGAAACTTCTTACCAGTGGGTTACTGTGTATTCTTCTCTCCAAATCGTCCATGAAAATCTCTGCCCGAATAGGACTAAGTGGGTTTCCCATTATGAGACCTTTGCAAGATGAGTAAAACTTGTCATTGAATTGGAAGTAATTCTGTGACAAACATACCGTAAGCAAGTCTAATATTTCATTTTTCACTACTTGATTGATAGAGTTTTTGTCCAATAGATTCTCCACCAAAGTAATCGTTTCATTCGAAGGGATACTGGAAAACAGATTCTTTACATCGAATGAAATCAATTTGGCATTATCTGGGAGAGTAATATCTCGAATTTCATTGATCAAATGGTATGAATTCTTCAAACTGAATTTCGATTTGAAATTGGTGTGGTTTTGAATAATTACAATGAGTTTTTCGGATATTTTAACTGAGGGAGCTGTGACGAAAGAATAATGCCAAATTGATTTCATTCGATGTAAAGAATCTGTTTCCCAGTATCCCTCCGAATGAAACGATTACTTTGGTGGAGAATCTATTGGACAAAAATGTAATTCAATATTCAGTCAGCTGCAAAAAATGAAAAAACTTAAAATTCAGATTTGAAAGGGTTAT
Organism: Leptinotarsa decemlineata; assembly: GCF_000500325.1. NCBI lineage: Eukaryota > Metazoa > Arthropoda > Insecta > Coleoptera > Chrysomelidae > Leptinotarsa > Leptinotarsa decemlineata. The sequence goes on from NW_019290729.1 coordinate 107,698, forward strand.
ATTTTTAGGAGTGTATTTCAAGCGAAAATCTATGCTATTGAATTGTGTGGCGTATGAAGCTCTCAGCTGCTAATGAGCAACGTCTAAATTACCAAAAACCACCCTGAGCTTCTTGAAAACTCATAGTTTGGTCTATTCTGGTATAGTTCGTTTATGGAGGGTTTCATTTGGGAAAACCGAGAAAAATGTGACTACTCTTTCATGAAAAAAGCGTAACTCAGTAAAATTAGGAATGGAAAATGAAAAAGATTTGATGAAAAAAATCTCATTTCATTCAATCTTGTAGGAGATGTTGTGAAAAAAACATAGGGTGTTCTGTCTACAGAAGACAACTTTGATAAGTCAAAAATTTATTCAGAAACGTGTATGTTGATGGTTATTTTTTAAACAAATGGAAAATTACCCTATACAGCTTCCATTTGAGACATTTTTCATCTCAAATAGGAAGTTAGATTTGTTAATCAAGAGACTAATATNATTTTTATGTGGTAATACTTGCTTACCCACACCAAGCTGTTTACTAGGTCAATCTCACTTCGAGAAACGATAATAAGCATCATATGATATTGAAATACTTTGATGAACCTACCAATAATACCGTTTGTTATTGAAAAGACGTGGCCTACAGTACAAATAATGATTTGGGCAAATATATTGCAAACAATGAAGACAAAACTCCAATGTAGTAGTATATGAGTCGACTTGTGGTTCCTGCTTGAAACTTTATATTGGCCAAACGAGGAGAACCTTTTTCCAAAGAATGAAAGTCCATAAGAATAGTCTCTTCAATTTGAAAACCAATTCCACAATTGCAAACCATCTTTTGGTAAAGGGGCAAGAGTTCAACCGCAACTATGACATTTGGAAGGAAAAATTTCAAAAACTCACTTCTTTGGAACGCTTAGAAATAATAGATTTACACGTTCTGAGATTTTACTAAATAGAATTGAGTTATTACCCTCTGTTGAATTTGTTTTCTATTGTGGAGATTGGTAAATAGTGGATTATATGTGTATTGAACGAGTTTGTAAAATTAATTTCATGATATTTTGATTTTTAATTTGTTTCGGTTATTTTATCATGTGGTTATTATTCGGTTCGATTATCAGGCGGTTACCGAAATTCCATGAAATTACACTTCAAACTTATTGCAATATACTCAAAACTCATTTCATGATGAGTTAATGATAATAAGAAAGTAATTGAGAATCAAAGCAATGTTCTTTTCAGATGGTAACGTTGTTTAAAACACCTTGTCAACTTGTTTTGTATGTTACAAAATTAGTTGTCAGTATTTTAATTCAAGTTTAAAGTTCCTTAACTTCAAGTCTGACAAATGGATAGATTAACGGAAATGCATATAGTTACAGTTTTACAAATGATTGGTTAGGGGGATAAAACCTGAACACAACAGGAAGTAGCTCGCCTATTTCTTGAGAAATTTTCTAATTTACCGTCCATATCTCAAGGAACAACTAGCAAAATAGAGAATCAGTTTCGCGAGCTTGATCATATGGAGCAGATAAAAAAAGCAGCTGCCCATACAATGAGTGTTGAACTCAAATTGGATGTGATGCTTGAATTTGAGAAAAACCCACTTACATCGAGGAGACAGGCATCCACTTTATTCAATGTTAGCCATACATCGATAGTAAACATATTAAAAGAAAATAAACTGCATGCCCATAATATGATACCTGCGCAGGAACTCATAGAAGACGATTTTGATAGAAGAACCTATTTTTGTGAGCAAATAATGGACAAATTGGATAACAATATCATCCAATTAGAAGACGTTATGGACAACTTGGGTGGCGATAATTATTTGGGACTACTTCAAAATAATGTCATTCCAAGTTTAGCAAATTTATATCCTGATCCAGGAAACCCTCAAGGTCCAGTGAATCGATATGGTTTCAGCAGGATGGAGCACCACCACATTACCAATATCCGGCAATACTTCGATACATAATTTCCCAATCGGTGGATATTGAGGAGAGGATCAATTGAATGGCCAGCGCGATCACCCGATCTTTCTTCATTAGATATTATTAGATTTTTTTATGGAGATATGTAAAAACGTGTACAAAACCAAACCTTCAGATTTGAATGACTTAAAAGAACGAGTAACGCTTAAGATTTTATTTTATTTTATCCTAATTGTTGCAATAAAACTGAAAACAGTAACATTTTCGAATAGGGAATGAAGAGATCTTACAAACAATATATCATCAACCTATACTTTCCATTTAAAAAATTGGAGGTTCTACCTGTCATTCGAAGAGGATTAAAGGTAAGGGTGGACTTTTCACGTTGAAGAATATCTAATTATAAATTATATTTGACGTGTTTCGGGATTTGTTTTGAATATGTACAGTAACTGAAATAATGAATTCATTCCAGTTGGCTGTTACACACTGTATAACTTCAAAACACCATCTTACAATAAACGTTAAAACTAGATTAATTTCTACGGTCATTTTTACATTGAACGCTTGAACAATCACTCACCCATAATCCTATTTTACATCGCCATGCAGCGATTTCATCAGAAACTACCTGTTCCAACTTGTTCAATATGAAACAAAAACAATTAGACACGAACATAACTATTATCAGGAGAGACGTTGATAAAATATTGGATGAGTAATTCTTGAGATATCGCCACCTTCCTTGAGATAAAAAATGATTATCGGCTCATTGTGAAATTGAAACTCAATCCAATGATGTAAAACTTTTGGAAATCAATTGCTATGTGAATAACAGAAATAAATCAATATAAATTAAATCAGAATGGAAAGATGTTTGTTCACAAACAAGTTTTATATACTGTTCTATTTTTCACTACTAGCATCAGTATTTATTTCTATCATTCCATACAGGGTACCATGTTCATAATGTACATTTTTCATTATTTTAAAACTATTATTCACTCAGGAATGGCTGAGTCAATTCGCAGAAATGAAAACTTGGTTAGACTCAAAATATCTGTCAAACAAGGTTTCAAACTTTCTTCGAAATTCCATTTCAAAATATTTAATTTCTTACACGTNCCATATCTCAAGGAACAATTAGCAAAATAAAGAAACAGTTTCGCGAGCTTGATCATATGGAGCAGATAAAAAAGCAGCTGCCAATACAATGAGTGTTGAACTCAAATTAGATGTGATGCTTGAATTCGAGAAAAACCCACTTACATCGAGTAGACAGGCTTCCACTACATTTAATGTTAGCCATACATCAATAGTAAACATATTGAAAGAAAATGAACTGCACGACAATAATCTGACACCTGCGCAGGAACTCATGGAAGACGATTTTGATAGAAGAACCTATTTTTGTGAGCAAATAATGGACAAATTGGATAACAATATCATCCAATTAGAAGACGTTATGGACAACTTGGGTGGCGATAATTATTTGGGACTACTTCAAAATAATGTCATTCCAAGTTTAGCAAATTTATATCCTGATCCAGGAAACCCTCAAGGTCCAGTGAATCGATATGGTTTCAGCAGGATGGAGCACCACCACATTACCAATATCCGGCAATACTTCGATACATAATTTCCCAATCGGTGGATATTGAGGAGAGGATCAATTGAATGGCCAGCGCGATCACCCGATCTTTCTTCATTAGATATTATTAGATTTTTTTATGGAGATATGTAAAAACGTGTACAAAACCAAACCTTCAGATTTGAATGACTTAAAAGAACGAGTAACGCTTAAGATTTTATTTTATTTTATCCTAATTGTTGCAATAAAACTGAAAACAGTAACATTTTCGAATAGGGAATGAAGAGACCTTACAAACAATATATCACCAACCTATACTTTCCATTTAAAAAATTGGAGGTTCTACCTGTCATTCGAAGAGGATTAAAGGTAAGGGTGGACTTTTCACGTTGAAGAATATCTAATTATAAATTATATTTGACGTGTTTCGGGATTTGTTTTGAATATGTACAGTAACTGAAATAATGAATTCATTCCAGTTGGCTGTTACACACTGTATAACTTCAAAACACCATCTTACAATAAACGTTAAAACTAGATTAATTTCTACGGTCATTTTTACATTGAACGCTTGAACAATCACTCACCCATAATCCTATTTTACATCGCCATGCAGCGATTTCATCAGAAACTACCTGTTCCAACTTGTTCAATATGAAACAAAAACAATTAGACACGAACATAACTATTATCAGGAGAGACGTTGATAAAATATTGGA
>NW_019290730.1:0-10711 GCF_000500325.1 Leptinotarsa decemlineata
TGGGTATTTCAGTCAAATCTCTGTGGGCTATAGAAAAACTATTTTCTGCTATTCAAGCTTTCGGAAATGTATTTTTTCCTTTATCAAGAATATCTACAAAGAGTATGATGCAAACATTATACAGTAATAAAATATCAAAAAAGGACTCACCAAAGTTACTTTAAAATATGAATCGGCATATAAATACAAACATAGAAAAGCCGAAAAGTCCAATGCACGGACGTCCATTGAATGTCAACTGAACTAAAAATGTAGTCCTAATATGGACCATTCTAATCCAACATATGTCCATGAAAGACGTACAGATGATGTCCATGACGGACTTTCAGATAATGTTCAACATTAGGATATTTGTACGTCCCAATAATGTCCATCGCACCAAAACTGTACATCCTAGGAAAGTACTGAATGTCCGGAGAGGACGTCGCAATAACGTCCATGGGATTAAGTTGTGCTATTAGGATACAAACTTCCTCTTCAACTAATTTCAAAGATTGATTTGTCTTCCACCCTCAATGTCTATCATCGTATCTCTGATAGTTTAAAGATTATATCAGTTCATTTCTTGACGAATCAAAACGCAACATTAAACAGTACTACGAATTTTTTTGTTACATATGACCGATTCAGGAATTGTAATTACAATTTTAAGTTTTTTCATATTTCCCGATTTTCAATTTTCAACAGTCGAAGTATTATTGAAAACAATCATGTTGCCCTACTGAGGAATCGAAAAAATACCATAAAGTCCTGATTTTATGAATGAACCAATTCAAAGGTTCATCTTGTAATGTGTAAAGGGGTTTATCTTGTAATGCGTAGAGGCAATAAGACAAGTGTTTTATTACGAAATATCAGTTTTCCATGTAAGTGAAATTTCACCTGTTTCATATACTATATTGTGTATCAATCCTGTGAATGTCTGAATGTTCGGAGTACAAAATGAATAGGAAAAAGATTTTATTGATTAATTCAATGTTTATATAAAAGTAGTTGTTTTGAAAGGGAGTTCATGATCATTTTGTAATCAATTGCTTTCCTATTCTTTTGTAAGATTCCCACATTTTTTTCGTATAGGTAAAGATGGAGAAGTAGAAACAATTAGTTTTCATTCATATTATATAGTGTGTGCCTCACATAGTGCATCTGGCAAGAATGTTACAGTTGATTCATTATCAATTAGAACAAAAGTGTGAACTGAAAATGAGCTTTGAACGTATTTCGAAAAAATTGTTAAATATTTTGATCGACCAAAAATTCATGACAATTTTATTTGATTTTCAACCCGAAACTCTTCTCCAAAAACTTCCTTGTATCTCTGTGGAGGATCCTCAACGAAATACTTGTTCAACAATAAACATTGAATTGTGTGTCAGGAACAAATTGGAAATTTAAATGCGGGGATCGGGCTCATTTACATACCTTAATAAGTGGATTTGGAATTTATCGCTATTGCACGATGGAAATTGCTGTTCGAACTTCCACTTCCTCATTTTATAGCAACGATTCAGAATCAAATATATATTCTAGTCGTACCACGATGGAACAGATCGGAAAGAGAGGAAGAAGGAAAAAGAAAGTGGGCTGAATGATATTTTTAAACAACATAACATCATTCTATACAGAGTCGAGAGGGGGTTTCGATGACTCAAGTGGGAAAACAGTAAAAAGAATAACTTTTTCTTTTTTTAGTTTATTTTATTTAAAGTCGGATCAACCTCCAGGGTTATTAGGGACTGAAAAATGTATCAGTTGCAGAAGTTATTATATAAGGTTAAACAAGTTGATATTTTCTAAAAATTTTTCAATATTTTCAATATTACACTTAGGTCCTATACGTTGTTAATTGAGGGCGGAATGCTATGAGTTAGTCTTTCGTTGGAATATAGCACACACTTTGTTAAGATATGGTCAACAGTTACGGGAGAGTCGCACACTTCACACATAGGGCTGGTTTTGCCGGCAACGAGGTATTCATGGGTGAGACGAGTGTGGCGTATTTACAGGCAAGATATTAGGTTTGTTTTAGTTCTACGATTTTCAGGTTCTAGGACGTCAGGATCATGCGCAATTGATATGGAGCGTTCTGGTTTATTGCGGAAAAGTTCGGATTGATGAATCCTCTGTTCTGGTTTCGACTGCGAAATGATTCTAAACTATCTTGAACCGTCCCAAATCGTTCTTGCTCTCGAGGCTGAACTGTTGAGAACTGTTCCCGTTGCTCATGTGCATTCATGTGGAAATTTGTTTGGGCTATTTTCTAGGATGCTTTTTTTCATTCATTTGATTTAAATAATTGATGATTGAGGTTAGACAACATTTGAACTGACTACAAAGATACGCTACATAACAAAATGGACACGATCAAGAGTATTTTCTCGTCTGGATAATGATCGTGTCAGTTAACCTTTATAATAAAAGACTCGTAAATATTTCTGAAATTAACAATCGAATATTTACATCTATGAAACAAGTTTTTTTAATATAGATAAATTTAATATATGTACTAGAGTTGCTCTTAAAAACTAAATGTCAATGTGTTACATATAATTCATTATAACATTAAACTCAACACTTTAAAAATAACTTTTCAAAATGCTCAAAGGTGCGAACTCGTTTCCTCCTTTTCATAAAAGAGGATGTAGGCATCTCAAAAGCGATTTTGATGAAATTGTTGACAGGTGTGAATCCTTGTATTCATGACACGTATCAATATAGGGATGTCTGCAGAATGCTGTATAATGCGCGCCGTAGGTAGACCCACTGCGATTCGAAAGTGCACAACAAGGAGTCACATTGTCTGCTGCATGATTGTTCATATCTAATCCACCTAGAGGCAATATTAAACTTGCCTCTAAATCTTTCTCTTCATATATACGATAAGTGGCACAGTGGTCTCCTCAAAATGCGTTCTGCTTTACCCAAGTGTCCGAGACTATTTCGGACTGTTTGAGATTTTTTGCTTGTACGCGACATGTCTTGCGCAGTTTCCAAACAGTTTCGGATATTAGAACCAGAACAAACCTATTATGACCTGGGTTTTCCTACTTGTCGGAAGATGTATCCATGGAAGTACTCTTGTTTTCACTTTGGAAAGTTCACTGCAAGATCCATTCCATTGATCTTGTCATAATTCAGTGAGGATTTTCTTGTAGTAGTGTTTCATATCTGTATGGACAACATAGTTTTCTATACTGTTTGAAGGACTGATAGTGGCTTCTTTAGCTAATCCGTCAGCCTTGTTGTTTCCTATTATACCTACGTGAGAAGGAACTCATATAAATTTTATGACTTCCCCTTTTCCATAGGGTACATTGATCAGTTCTTTTATATGACGAATGATGGGATGGTTGGAGTATAATAGTATAATTTGATTGCTTCCAGGGCACTTAAACAATCTGACTTAATCAAAAAGTTCACGGAATTGTTCTTCTCTATGCACTGCAGTGCTTTCCATATGGCGTAAAGTTGTCCAGTGAACACTGAGATTTCTACGATAAGTTTGAATGATGAACCAGATTGAAGACTGGTAAAAGAGGCTTCTACGCCATCTTCAGATTTCGATGCGTCTGTGTAGATTGTGTTTTGTATGAATTATTTCGTATGAATTACATTTGATGACTTCGCAGTTAATGACTCTCTTTTTGAACTGGTTAAGGTTTATATTAATGAGACTTTTTGGGGTAGTCCATGGAGTGGGGTTAGGGATATTCAGGTCGGAGGTTTTTGGTTGATAGAGGTTCAAATTATGTAGATACCGATTTCGTCTATCTTAGAAAGGAAGGTCAGCTCTTTTTTTCTTAGCATTTGTTGACGAAAATCTATGGGCAATCACATTATGGTATTCTAGGTTTTCAGGGTTTGCTCTAATGGAAGCAGCATAGGTTCACCTTATTCACATTGTAAGCTTTAGGTTGGACTTGTGCAGAATGCCTAGAGGGCAATTCTGATAGCATTACTGTTAACACTATCCAGTTGTTTCAGAACCGATTCCTTCGCCGAATTATATACTATTGATCCGTAGTCTAACACTGATCTGATTAGGGATCAGTAGATTGTCATCAACTTATTCGTGTCTACACCCCAAGTTTTTGAAGCAATGATTCTGTCAGGTTCAACCCATTTTGGCATGACATTTTGAGGTGATGGATATGTTGTTTCCAGTTCAGCTTTGGATCGAATAACATACCCAATAATTTGACCTGGTTAACGTAGGCGATATCATTGTTATACATTCGTAGTTTGGGTAAATTATCTTTGGGACGTTTAGGATATTTGTGGCCCTAATAACTTTTTCGAATCAACATTTGGCAACTTATTAGGCAAGAATCTATCTATTTAGAAGAAAAGTTATACCTTCAAGGAGTACTTTCGTACATAACTTTCATAAATTAATTGCTTCATGATAGAAATAGTATGCTTTTTCTGTTTGCATATTTTATATGAGTACACACATATCAATACATTATAAATTGAAGTCCCTCGTCGTATCTGTCTGTGTTAGGAATCACACGTTAAAAGGTACGACCTCGTTAATCCTTAGCTCGCACAAGTTTAGACTTCTGAGGGTTGTCGTTCGTAGGGGTGCGACAGCTGGTTAACGGAAAAACAGATTTTGAACAGATTTTGAACAGATTTGAGCTCAAAAAACTTAAAAACTGGCTAACGGATATTAGTACCATTTTCAACACTTGATATTTACTTGTGAATTGGCTGAAATATAACAGTATTATCCGTAATAATATTGAGGTATTCCATTCTCCTATATGGTATAAAATGATTTCAAATCTCTTGAAGAACAAATTAAATTGAGAATCAAAATAATAGCCGAAAATAATTATTTTGAGCAAAAGACACTGAAATGAAGTTACAATAAAATAAAAATTGAGCAAGAAATTGAAAATTCAACAATTGAAAAGAAATAAAAATCAAAAGATTTCAATTTACTTTACGACGTTTCGATTGTATACACAATGTTAATAATAACAATCGAAACGTCGTGAAGTAACTTGGCTCAAAATCTTATTTTTTTTTTGTTTTTCAATGTTTTGCTTGATTTTAATTACATTACGGACATAACACAGCGTATTGCAGACACCCATATAGTGGCACATGACATGAATATAACGATTCACACGTGTTCCCAATTTCGCCAAAATCACTTGTAAGCAATGAGGCATATGTCCTCTTTTATGAACAGGAGGGAATGAAGCAGCACCTTTGATGTAATTTTTTTTTCTTCTTTTTTTTTTCTTCTTTCCTTCTTTTTGTTTTTTCTTCTTCCCTTTTTTTTATAATCTTAGTTAGAATAAATTCATTTTTTCGGTTACTGTACATATTTAAAAAAATCCCGAAACACGTGAAATGTAAATTATAATTTGACATTCTTCAACGTAAAAATGCCACCCCTACCTTCAACCCCCATCAAATGACAGGTACAATGGGAAGTACTGGTTTGTGATATATCGTTTGAAAGGTCTTTCGATTCTCTATTCGAAAATGTTATTGCTTCCAAGTTCATTGCAACAATTAAGATAGAATAATTCAAAATCATATGGCTACCGAAACTCGATAAAATACACTCAAAAATTAAAATGTAATGCAAAACGTAAACGTAAACGAAAAAGAACTATGGATGTTAACGAAGTAGATGTTCAAAATGCGACCTAATCGCAGGCGTTATTCGTTCTTTTGAGTCAATTGAATCTGATTGTTTAGTTTTGTACGCATTACCCTTTACATATCCCCATAAAAAAATCTAATGATGAAAGATCAGGTGATCGCGCTGGCCATTCAATCGATACTCGCCCCCCTATTCACCGATTGGGAAATGTTGTATCGAGGTATTGCCGGACATCAACTTGTTGATGTGGTGGTGCTCCATCCTATGATTCTGGATGAGAATCAGGATATACATTTTCAAAACTTGGAATGACACTATTTTGAAATAGTGACAAATAATTATCGCCATTCAAGTTGCCCTCAATGAAAAATGGACCAATGATATGATTTCCTACAATCCCTGCCCAAACATTACCCTTTTGAGGGTATTGCGTGTGGTCTTGTCTCATCCAGTGAGGATTTTCCGTTCACCAGTAGCGGCAATTTTGCCGATTAGCACGACCGTTAAGAGACAAAGTACACTCATCAGAAAACATAACGTCTTCTAATTGAATGATATTGTTATCCAACGTGTCCATCATTTGCTCACAGAAATAAGTTCTATCAAAATCGTCTTTCATAAGCTCCTTAGTAGGTATCATTTTATAGGGCTGTATGTTATTTTCTTTTGATGTTTAATTTGCACAACATGACCAAGCTCGCGAAACTTCTCCATTTTGCTTATTGATGCATGTGTTAGGAATCACACGTTAAAAGGTAAGACCTCGTTAATCCTTAGCTCGCACAAGTTTCGACTTCTGAGGGTTGTCGTTCGTAGGGGTGCGACAGCTGGTTAACGGAAAAACAGATTTTAAACAGACAGAATATGGGCGGTAAATTAAAAAATTATATAATCCCTATTGTTTTCGGGTTTTATCTCCGTAACCAATCATTTGTAAAACTGTTATTTTATGTATTTCCGTTAATCTATCCATTTGTCAAACTTGAAGTTAACGAACTTTAAACTCAAATTGAAATACTGGATACCATCTAAAGAATACATTGGTATGTCTTATTATCAATACGTCAACATGAAATAAGTTTTGAGTATATTGCAATAAGTTTTTAGTATATTTTATCGAATTCAGGTAACCACATTATTTTAAATTATTTTACCTTGATTGTTGCAATAAACTCGAAAGCGATAACATTTGTTAATAGAGAATGAAGATACCTTTCAAACGATATATCACAAGCCTATACTTTCCATTTAAAAAATTGGGGGTTGTATTTGTCATTCGACAGGGGTTGAAGCTAGGGGTGGCATGTCAAATTATAATTCAAATCCAAAACATAATTCAAATCATAATTTGAATGAAGGATTTTCAATAGATGCAAATTGATTTGTCGAATCAAGATCAGCAGTTGTAAATATGGAATGAAATCATTTGAAGTATGGAAATGAGTACAATTACGAAGGAGAAAATTTAAAATCTTGAAACAAATTACCCGACACGTATATCAACTTTAGAGATCCAGCAATAGCTTTGCTAACAATTTTTCTATCCACATTTTTTTGTGAGACATTGTTCTGAGCATTGCATAATATCAAGAAAAACAAATGGAATTGGTTAAGAGATGAAATCAGTGGCGCTTGCTTGGCCTTGAAATGTACTGAGTATCAACCCCAAATAGAAGATTCAGCAGACAAACTTCAACCCGGAAAGAAAACTAATTTTATATTGTTTTTCATCTTTGTTACATTAATTCACTTTAAAAAAATTAGAACAGTTCAATTTTTTTTATCTTTACTTTTGTGAGACGCCACNAGGATTGATTTTCAGTCCAGATGCTTTTAATTATTAAAAAATTACCTCACAGGAGACAATGATGAAGAAATTAACACAACGATGATAATATTAGTGACATTTTCGGCCGTTAATAGCCAGAAACATTAAAAACATTCCTGCTTATAAATATTTTATGGATATGCGACTTGTGTCAAAAAAGACAAGGGCATGAGAGAGAACAAGCAAAGTCTCGTCAAAAGTACAGATTCACTTCATTTTGCAGGCATAGCTCGCAAAGAACAATTCAATTTTGATTCTTGATACAGAACCAAAAGAAATGGTTGAATATTTATCTAATATAGTATCTGTTGGTTTTACTTGGCAAATATTGAGGCTTTGAAATCTCTCAGAAACTTGTTTGCTTCTTCGTTGAATTTGAAAGGCTTTCACAGCGCCCTATGTGCACTCTAAGTAATGTAATTTACGACGTTCGACTTTCGGCGAACAACCTTTGCCTTCACAGTCTTAATATTATACTTCAAACTTTTACAGCCATTGAAATACTGACAAGCTATTTGGGCGAATTTAATAAACACTAAAGACAGTGAGCACAGCAAGATGAAGATACATATTGATCTTTAAAGCGTTGAGAAATACATAAAACAAGCAATCTCCGAAAGTTCTGAAAAACTGCTCCGAATTTGATGATTCTTTTTTTATTTTCGTTTCATTATAATTTTCGAAATCAGGAACTTTTTGAAGCGGAGAACTAATTATTTATTTTGTTTAAACAATATGTATGATATTTATATAAAAAATTCAATTTTTCGTGGCTTCAATTCAAAAACGTTTTCGCACATCAATTAGTATAACAACAATATATCACCATTCAATAATTATGGTATTATATAATTGTGGTATGGTATGGTATAAAGTTGTTTTAGATGAATACAATAATAATGTAGCTTATGGGTTTGACAGCAATATAGATATACATATAAAACATACTTGAGTCCAAAATTTATTCGAAGAATATATGTTTCTGAAGAAAAAACATTTAAAGAACAGTTACATATTGTGTCAATTTGATTGATTTCAACACCATTTTTTCATCCATTATTTTCCATTTACTGAACTTGTAAGTGGATTCTTTTCAATTGCTATTTTGTTGTATCAACTGTCGAAAATAACGAACTGAGTTGTATAGTGTTTTCAGAGATATACTGGATTAACAATTCATTCCTAAATGATAAAACTAGGCTTCAGTAGCCCAATAGAGATTATATTGAATTGTTATAAATAGGCACCTGCGCCTTTGTTTGCAGGAAAGTATAATGCGACTTTGCTTGCAAATAGTTTGAGAATAATGCACTTCAATCTCTGTCAAGAACCTTGGTGCAGATTGTCAATTCGGTATATTACTGAAAATACTTCACGCTCTTGTTATTTGTAATTGATACTTTGTAGTGTTCTGGCAATGTTGGCACCATACATTGTGATTAAACAAATAAGGCGTTTATTCGAAAGTTCTTCAACCATGGAAATTTCAGCCAATGCACGAACTTTCCGAAAATTATTATAAATTCGAATGAAATAATTTTTATTTACATTTTTGAGAAGTGGATGCAGTGTTACATCCATCGAATTCATAAATGAAGAACAGATGAATTGTTGTAATTTATTTGACATGTTTTTGTCGAATAAACATTATTTTTGAATTTTTCACAAAAATGTGTGTATGAATAGTTCAAAGGTTAGTATTTGGTTAGTCTTAATGAGTTTTTTTTTAATTTTTTTTTAATTTACTTCATTGATACATTCGAAAAGAATTTTGAAAAAATTTGTATTGTTTCCATTGACTACAAATTTTTCCACAATAAAACAGTTTTGTGGTATTAGTTTGAGAATGTCCATATAGAAGGAAACGATAGTTACAAATAAAAGTGGCGAAAAAACCATAAATAGTTTAATGTATAAGTTTGAAAATGTCCTTATAGAACGAAACAGCAGTAATGTTAGTTACTGGTGATAAAAAACATGTTTCAATTATCTTTTCTTCATTATGATTTTCTACCACGTATCATATCTACGATTTCCCTCAGATGCCTCAGATCTGTCATTATTTCATCCATCCAAAACAACTCTTTGATGTTGTTGCCATATCAAATATCTAATAAACCGTTGCTATACCAATTAATATGTGAAGATTTTTTTGAGGAAAAACACACAAAACTGCATTTTCATTTAAATATCATACATATTCTTTTCTGATCCTTCATTGATTCAACTATAAATGAAGATGATTATGAAATGAATTGGGCTCATAATCAGAATTTTTGTCCGTCCCCTCGTTCTGAGAATTATCCAGTATTCGGAATATTTGTGTTATGTGAATATGGTGTGTTACACAACCATAATAAAGTGAAACGGAGTTATTCACAATCAGTGAAAAACTGATGTGACTTACTTCCTAACAGATGAATAGAATGGATAGATGCAAAGCAACTTTAGTATCAACAAAATTACTTTAATCTGTGCCGTGTCTGCTGATTTCATCATTGAGGTTTGAAATATTATTCGAAAACATATAACTAATAACTGGTACTACTCCGGGTTGCCGCAAATTCTGAAAGCCAAGCACGTTCTCTCATCAAGAATCTGGAAAATACTAGAGAAGAAGTGATAATAATATGCCTTAGCTTGTCGAGAGAAACGGTATCATTGTTATCACGGAAGAGAAACTTTCTCTTCAGTTTTCTTGCTAAGACAAGGAGGGATTTTTTCTTGGCAAACTCGAGACTTGTCTCGACTTGTCTGTCTGTCCTATCTCGACTTATGGACCCATCCTGTACTTATACTCATTCAATAGCTAGCCTTTATATCAGTGGTCGCCAACCTCTTCAATGTGTTGAGCTACTTTATTAATTTTGGAATAATCAGCGAGCTACCCACACGGAAGCCACGTAACGCAACGTAAATGAAATAATTCACAGTTGATTTATCATTATATGTATTTACTTTACTATTTAACTGGTAATACGTAATACATAGGTACTAATAATAAACTAATAACAAAATAACTAATATTACTAGTACGTACTTGTTCATAGCTACATTCCTACCTATCAAACGAAGGTGTTTGGAAAATAAACACAAACTTTTATCCAGCCAGAACGGCATGTCACATATGATTTGAAAATAGTTAATAATAACAATAAAAAAGTAACGCACTATCATGAACATAAACATTGAAAAATAAAAAAGCACGTTCAATGAGAAGGCTGACACTCAGACTCATCGATAATTTTTTTAATGTTTGC
>NW_019290730.1:20054-39183 GCF_000500325.1 Leptinotarsa decemlineata
TGGTTACTTGTCAAGACTTGTTAGCGGAATGGAGTGAACAATAGCAATTTCTCAGGTTAGTGTTGAAAAAAAGTAATTATACACTTGATTCACAACATAGTCTCACCACGAACAAGCTATAGATTTCTATGGCTTTTGTGATTAATTGGTTTATTTTTGATAGCACTCCATGTAATTTATATCAGTGTATGAGAAAATAAACATATTATTATATTATATTCTTATATATCTTGTCTGAAAGAGATTTTATTGGAGAGGTTTCTGAGCTGATAATTTTGTGAAACAGATGAGACTAACTCAAAAATATTCTTAAACTCTGACAAAAATTACCATTCCAGCAAAGTGCCTAAATAATGTTGATACAGTAGAAGGAGTATTGTTCGCCCTTGTGTTTATTAAAACTGTAACAACGAATAGGTACCAATCAATTCGAAAAAGCACACACGCGTTATCAAACTTTTTGGGGCCAGGAAAGATTTTCAAATCAAATATCTAACTGTACTGTATAGATATGGATGAGTTTTGCCTCAAGAAAAATCTCATACGGACTGTCAAGAAACAGTTTTCATGAAATATTTGTATTGTTTCTCACATTCAACAGAATTCACCACACCGCCATCTATAAGCATTCTATACAGACTCGAATCGATTTTTTTCAACACAGTATTCAAGATATTTTCACATTCCAGCAATTGAATAACTTATATATAATCATATATGATTGTAAGAATAAGTAACTGAAAAACTACCACTGAAAAATAATATGCCGACGCCTATGTCGAGGCGGGAATTCCTTTTCTGTGCTGTTCCAATAATTGGTATTTGAAATACTATAGCGTATGTGATCATGATCAATGGCGGACAAATAAATGATGTTGGATTTCAGATCTCCACTTCTCGAGCTTCAAATATTTGTCAACTTCTATGAAAACTAGATGGGCATCTGATATAAATCACTCAGAGAAAAATTCCTTACAGTATAGAGCATAAAGATTTCATCTGCATTACTCGGTAATACATTATTTTCACAGCTTTTCGATCTAACACAGAATAATGGTCAGTTATTTTGAATAAAAAAAAACACCATTTAAACACTGTTAGAATATTATTTAGGAAAATATTATAGCTGAATTTTAGAAGGGTACATAAGACGGGTGTGATATTATCCAAATTCACAGAATACACTGAGAAAAAAATATAGAACTTTTTTTTTCATTCAAACGACTCTGTATATCTACCATATAATAGCTCTGTATATCTACCATATGATAGGTACGCTTGTTGACTGACTTAGTGAAAAGAACCGCTCTGGCTTTTTGGGCCGTCTGAAGGGGGGGAAATACTCATAAAATTCGTAACATGAAAGATGGATGGATATGTTATTCCTGATGACCGAATCGACAAAAAGAACACCATGCCATTTTCACCCCTTCAGACGGCCTATAAAACAATGGCGTGGAGTTTTTCTTGTCGATTCGGTCATCAGGAATAACATACCTCAATCTTGTAGGTGTACAAATTGAATTTTTGATGATACGATTTTTGAAGAAGTTTCCAGCCCATTTCCACCCCCTAAGACGGCCTGTGAAACTGGTCGATTCCGTTATCAGAAATAACATATCTCAGTTTGATAGGTGAACAAAGTCGATTTTTCATGTTACGAATTTTATAAATATTTCCACTCCATTTTCACCAGACGGCCTGTTAAACTATAATGGAACGATTTTCTCGTCGATTCGGTCGTCAGAAATAACATATCTCAGTTTGATAGGTGTACCAAGTCGATTATTCATGTTACGAATTTAATAAATATTTCCACCTCGTTTTCACCAGACGGCCTGTTGAACTATAATGTGATGTGAACTATAATGCGATTCCGTCATCAGGAATAGAATTTTATAAATATTTCCATCCTATTTCAAACGGCCCAAAAGTTAGGAGGGTTCTTTTTTTCACTGAGTCAGTCAACAAGCGTATCATATAGAAAAATGGTAGGTGTACAAAGTCGTTGAATGAAAAATAATAGTTCAATATTTTTTATCTCAGTGTACTCTGTGGATGTGGATAACTTCACACCTGTGTACATGAGGACATTCTTTTTCCTTTAGACTGAACTCTGCAAGAATCTCAGGTTTTATGCATTGCTACATCGATGTAGTCCACTCGAGTACACAATCCATGATCTTAATCGCAGTTTTAATATTAGAATTTTGCTTGATAACTCAATTTTTGGTACAAGTGCTGGTTCTTGACTGAATCCTCAACTTTTGCCTAGTATGGCAGGAAGAAATAGCTCCTCTCTCATAAGCTCGATCGAGATAACTTACGTCTCATCAAGTAACTCCCATGTCTCCAATAGAATACTTACATGTAAAGAAATGGAAATTGATAGAAAGCTTAATTATCCGAATTCATGAATTCCATAATCAGTCTGTGTTTTGAAATTCTCCACTTTCACTTCTTGTAGTCAATTTGAATTTTGAACAGTTCAAAAGATTAAACGTTTATTTTTGAGAATGAGTAAGTTCGTCTCAGTTTACTCTATTTACTTTCTAAACTTTCCTGAATTTCCTGAAAAACAGACAAAAAAAACAAAAAAATGTTTTTCTTCGGGTTCTACTAGATGGTGCTAGTATCGTTGGTTTAATAAACGCTCGAAAAACTAGATGGCATCATCATCGATATTGGGATATTTTGTTTGAAGTTTTCTATTTTTTGAGAACGTTGATCCACCTTCCTATGTTTTCAATCCACCTAGGGCCTGTTTTTGAATCAAGTAGGTTAGTCAGTCTGATCTAATGAATAAAGTTTGAAGTCAGTTTCTTTTCACGTTTCAATGTAAATTCGTAAATTCTGATATGCAGAAAGGAACTATGTAATTTGTATTGCATTATGATAAGCTTTGCAGAAGTTCAGTCGTTCGTGTGCTTTTGTCCATATGGCGTTATAGCAAAACATGGTTTGATTTCTTTAGATAGATAAATTTCCATTTCTTGTTTTATTTCATCATTCTTTGTCATACGCTTTGTTCCAATGATCTTCCTTTGTCAATAAATAGAAAAAAAACGTTTTATGCAATCTACATGAGTAAAACTATTCTTTTTAATGGAATTGTCAAATAGAAACCTTTTTATATAACGGAGTGTTAGGTGGAATTCTTCTTTGTAATGAAGTGAATATGGTTGAGGCTTTCGAGGCCCAGGTTTCCAGTGTCACTATTTTTCGGGTTTGAAGGCCGTAGATTTTCCAAATTTTTTTCTGACGTTTCGCTGGTACGAGTGACTGGCTTCTTCACAAGTTTATACATTCTGGGTTCATATCCGGATATTATTCTCATTATTATGGGCTGATATCGGATATTAACCAAGGATGTATAAACCTCTGAAGAAACTAGCCATTCGCGCCAACGAAACGTCAGGAAGCAATTCAAAAAATCCACGGCCTTCGAAACCAAAAAATAGTGACACTTGGCACTGAAAGTGAATATCTTCAGAAAAGGAGCTAAAGTAAGTAGGTTTTTTCGTTATACTTTTCAAACTCAGGTTAATTCGTTTATAAAAATGATGTGGATACATCTTCACAGTTCAATATTTTTAGTCCCTTCCATTTCGAATCTCTAGAATTTCAACTGATTAATGAGTCCATCTTGTTAATATTTAAATATCATTTCTCCAACAGCGAACTGTCCGCTCGAATCATCTCTCTCACATCTCTCAGATATCATTGGAAAATTAAGCCTTTGTATGGGTGCTCCTTGCTAATCATAATGCTTGCTAAACAGATACGCATTTAGTCTCCATAACGAAATTATTGATCTAGACGGTTCTGCCCCTGAAATCATTGTTTGTTGCAGTGAATTTTTTAAGCAGACTCAGTAATCTCCATTTTTTATAATACGGTACAATTATACTATACGATGCGTATCGTACGCCATAACACTTACTGAAGGATTATAACGAATACGTCAAAACCATAAAATAAATTTCACCGTTCTGAATTCATATCTGCGTCATTTCCATCAGAAGTTAATTATAATTCGAGTTCAATTTCTGTTGGAAAGCAAGGATGGCCGATATGAGTCTTTCCTAAGAGTGTTCGCTTTATTTAAATCCCCTTTGCATCCAGGTTGTCGGGAAAATATATTTCGGCTCTGATGGAGAATATGAGATGTTTTCCAGGAAATATTCAGAGGAAGACAAGTATAAATGGCTCTCATTTTCAAAGCAACCAATCAAAGAAATGTATTTCCTATATAATAATAAAATATTACTCTAGAAAATAGTAACATGAAAGCAAAATTAATAAGATTCAACCTTTTTTTTTGTTATTTATATTGACATGACCTCATATTCACTTCTGCTAGAGTCTACCTAGAAAAAATCGTTCACCTGATTGGATACCCAAATATCACAAGCAACCTTGTATTCTTAAACATCTCTGTGAGACTTGTAATATGAGAATTGGAATCGAAAATTAATCGCAACTTTGATAAAAGAGCTGCTCTCAAACATCCCAAGTCCTACCCCACTCTGCTTATGTATGCTGGTTTTAATCCAAACTATCTCAGTGAGAAAATTGGGTTTTGTAATTTGCTATTAGCAAATCAAAACATGGATTCATTTCACTATTACAGATCTGTGATGGAGCAATTTTATTCATTAACCCTTTCACCGCAATAAATAGGAACATACAATAAATTTCATGTTATGCAATCATAGTTGACTATTAATTTCTGTTCGTTTTCAACTGTTCCAGCTAATTGGCGTCAGATAATTTGATCTCAATCAAATAATGATGTATGATTTCAGCGTTTTAGTATTCATGAAACCATTACTGTTCAACGGAACAATCAATAACTGGTTCTATAGAGCTTGCTAGAAGGCCGTAGTCTACTATGTGGGAAACACTTTTCGTAATTTGGATTTTCTGACGTTTCGCTGGCACTCAAAATAGCTTCTTCAGATGTGGTTCCATCTCCAAAACGGACTGTTGTGTTCTTGACTTGATATTAAATTTATATTCTGGACAGGACGAATTCAGGATTCGGGTCCTGATTCAACATATGTTTGAAATACCTCTACTGCGAGTTCTTACTTATTTCCAAAAGGACATGGTTAGTTGCAAAATGTATTAGAGGAGAAGCCAAAGAATTCACTACTGCTCGAATAGTATCTTTCACATCATCATTGGTGGTGACAAAATGTACATATAGTTTGCTTTCAATCATCCCCAAAGAAGTATTGAATGGGTCATCTAGTGAACGAAGTGACTGAGGTGTAGACCTTTACAAACCATCTTTCCTGACGTATCCTTTCCCGAATTTTATCGACACTTACTGTCTTATACGGTGAAGCATGTTGACACTAGTTGATCTTTGCTTATAATCTAGCATGTCGAAATTCTAACTATATTTTGATTTTTTTGACACTACTGTCTCCATCTTTCAATCCTCAGAAGACGTTAAAGCTTCATGAATCTTGACACCCTCTTATCAGAAAAAAAATTACGAATTTTCAGAGCTCAATAATGCATCTGATGCCTCTTATCCATTCAATTTTGCTCTTCATAACATATGGGCTGAAAATTTCAGGGCCTAAAAAATAAAACGTGTTTTTTTGTTCAAAGCTGGCGTTATTCATCAACGTCATCTCCGCCACTACAATCAATCCAGCGCTGCTGTAACATTTCAATGCCACTTCAGTAAAACGAATTATTTTTTGACACTAGTTGCTGGAAGCCAAATCTGGCAAATACGTTGGGTGTGGGAGCAATTCGAAGTTCAATTCATGTTATTTTGCCATTATTTTGACTATTTTGATGCCATATGCTGTCATTTCTTTGCAAACTCGGCCTTCAAATACTTCAATAAAGCTATGTAATATTTACTGTTGATGATTACCGAGGCCATAACCTTTCCAGCAGATGGTTGTGCTTTCGGGCGATTTGGACGAGATTCACCAGTTGCTCTCCACTCAGGTGACGATCGTATTGATGCCGGAGTGAAGCCATGGATCCATGCTTCATTCAATGCCACATATCGACGGTTTGTTATGTTTGAACATGGTCAAACACTGCTCAGAATCATCAAGACGTTCTTGTTTTCGGTCAACAGTGATCTCGCGCGGCACCAACTTGGAACAGAGGTTTCTCATAGTCAAATGCTCATGCAATATAAAGTCAACACATTCTTTTGATAACTTCATAATGCCAGCTAACTCACGCAACTCCACTTTTCGATCATTCAAAACGATTATGTGGATTTTTTTACTGTTTCTGGTATTACTGCCTCATTGGATCGTCCATTGCGTTCTGCATCATCGGTGTCTCTACAACCACGTTTGAAGTCAGCAAATCAACGTTTAATTCTGATGGATCGCAGTCCTTTCAACACTTTTCAAGCCATTGCTTTGCTTGAAAGGTGCTTTTTCCTATCAAGAAGCAGTGTAAAAATTGAAACACGAAATTGTTTTTGATCCATTGTTTCGAAAATAACAAATGTAGTGTCACTCTTAGCACAATAACTAACACATTTATGAGTAGAATACCATCAAAATTCAAAAGCTTTCTTTAAAAGGTTAGTACTAATTGAAAAAGAGATCAATGCAATAAAATTAGCGTCATCTATGTGTTAGGTCCAAGACTTTTCAGCCTATGTAGTATCACCTCTTTGACAAAATTATTCGCAATTTCTCATGTATTCATAACCCAGTATTTACACAATTCCAATTTTTTTGATGAGCCATTACATTTATTGTTTCATAATTATAAGCATCGAGGTTTGCATGGTTTCTTTAATATGTTTCGCTAGAAAAGAATCAGGTGTTGACAGTATTTTATTGACATCTATGTATAACATTCTGCAAAAGTACGACACGCTTAACTTGAAAAACCGTGACATCCTTCTTAGAGTATAACCGATAATAACAAATTTCATTTGGTTTCATAAACTACACCTTACAATTTGATTTTGACAAGCTTTATTTTCAAAACTATATCACGACATTCACTGCGAAAATGCTAATGTTATAGCGAAACATGTTATATGTTCAGCGATAGTCATTTTTTGTAGAGGAAAATTAGTTTTTTCATAGACTTTCTGGTCAACAAAAAATTAAAAAAATAAGACGAATTGGAAATAGGGATTATGTTGGAACTACTTTCAAAACACCCTGAGATCTATACTCATACATACAAAAGCCAACAACACTGAAGAAAAAACAAAAAAATTAGTATAGGACGAAACTGCAGTAACGTTAGTTACAAATAAAAGTGGTAAAAAACATAGAAATGTTCATTTCTCTTTTCATCAAAAAAATTACATTTATGAGATATCTTGTTCTTGTGGTGAAAGTTATATTGTTGAAACTTCGAGACCATTGAAAGTGCGTGAGAATGAACATCGGGATTACATAAAAAATAGACAATTGACAGGATCAAAAATTTCAGAACACATTTTGAAATCAGACGGGGAACATCGAGTTGAATGGAACAAGACAAGAATGATTACCAATGAGCCTCACTCTAAGGGGCGTAAGCTGAAAGAATCAGCGTATATTCTCATATCTGGAGAGAATTGTATTTCGAACAGCTCCTTAGAAAAAGACCGTACTTGGCTACCCATCTTGAAGGAAAATTTGGATAATGGCGTAATGTCAACAGACTGATATCAGAGAGCACCTTGCTCTCAGTTGTCAATTGACAACACTGACATAATTTCACAATTCAAAACTTCTTTGACATCAATTATTTTTCATCACGATAGAAGAAAATTGATGTCGAATCAAACATTCGAATAATGTCAATGTCAATGATGACATCTATTTTGCAGATTTCGAATTCATACATCTTTTCTGATAATAAAAGTCTGAAAATCTTCTATTGACTCACAAGAAATATGAATACTTTGTTGTTGAATCTGTTGACTTCGATTCAGCGTAACCTGTTCCATGAAGAATTCAAAACTAAGTTCTTGAAAAAGATCAAAACCAAAAATGTCTTCAGAACCAAATACCTTACTGATGGAAATTAATAAACATCAAAATGTACTTACTCAAGGCCGTGTTCGGAAAATACTTCGCTAATGTCGGAGTCGCTCCTGGGAAGAACCAGCTTGGGCAGCACGTTAGCCTTCTTTCTTCGGGACTTCAGCGTAATCGACGAGAAGTGCATCATCTCAGGCACCTTGTGTGGCGAATGCGGCGACAAAATGGTCAATCTCCTCTCCCCTGGGCTCAAACTCAAGTACCCCGCAGGCGGGGGTAGACTAAGATGCTGCGGAATCCTCATCTTCCCCGACCAAAGCACCCTCCTCCTCTCAGCGCTGATCCAGTCTTCGCTAGCCCCGGATGACAAAAGAGAACCTTCACCGCTGACTGCATGCCTCTTCAGCTTCATTTCTCTCTCGATGCTCTCTAAAGATTTCGCCTCAGTGCTTTCTGAGAAAATTTTCCTCATGTCTCTTTCGCTGGAGGTCAGGAAGGCCTTAGGCGAAGCTCGAAGGCTCTCCATGCTCTTGGTCTGGTCGCTTCTGTGCGAGGCGGTCAAAAACTGGCCTTTGTTCACCTGCTTCACATCTGGTTCGTAATCCTCTTGGGAGGAGCTCGAGTGCGGTGACTTGGACATCAAAGAGTACTTCGGAGATGCCTTTTGGGATAGCGACACGGACTCGGATTCGGACTCCATGGAGTCCCCACTGGCTTGCTGCGTTATTATATGGCACTGAGGTATTACTTCGGTTTTTTGGTCGGATGTTATTGTTGTAATTGACGTACGGGACGAGTGGACACTTTGGTGCGTCAAGGTCACTGTGGAGGATGCCTTCGATAGCGACGTGGTTTCGTCTTCGTCTTCCTCCATTTTGAAATGGTAAATGATTGGTGTGAAAGTCTAGGAATGTTTATTGTCACAAAGCACTGATCATATCAATTTTATTCATTTAAGGCCAACTGTTGAGTCTGCATTCAGTTTTTCAAAGGTTACTTTTTATAATTTTTGATGAAAATATATTTACCCCTTTTTCATTGCCAAAAGAAATGGAGGTGTATAAGTTATTTTCGAAAAATAAAAGATAGGTCCTATTTTGAGGATGGACTTGGGGCACGTTATTTGAAAACACGAAAGTGATTCATTCTTTTTCAGCAATTTCACAAAAATATGCAAACAAGTGAATGGATCCATCCCAGTTGAATTCTATACTTGTTTATTAATGTAAACTATTTGTAATTTCACGGATATGAGTTAAGCACCCTGATCTCCATTTAAATAAAGCTTTGATTGCTTCTACTTCATTGAAAGCCATAAAATGGTCAAATCACTTTGCTAGGATGCATATATTAGCAAAAACGATTACCATAACAATGAAGATAAGAGTATCTACAAATATAATTATAGAGCTGATTTTATTAACTGAAGGCATATAGTCAAATAGACGTATTACTACTGATCATTTAGCAGATTGAATCAATGTCATGATCACAATACTGATAATTTTTCTGAAGATTGTGTTCAGCAGCAATTTTCACGAAATGTCAAGCGTTTGACAGTTCATTACTCATAATCAAGGTGCATATAATATCTCTGGTGTGATCATTTGATCTCCTTCAACATACAAAATATTTTATCAAAAGTGACAATGTGTACAAAATACGCGCGAGAGCTTGAGATCCTTGCACCATCTATCAACAGGTGTACAGAATAGGACCAATCTCATTATTGACGTCGAGCAAATCGGCAAAAACACCAGAGTATAGTTCAAGTAAACGATATAGTGCAACGTACCTTCCAACAGCTTTCCTTCAATAATATAGTTAGGGAGCTAACTAATTTCGTTATTCAATGATCATTTCATGATCATTTCAATATACAAAAATCACAATACAATAAAATCACAATATTTCGTTTATATAGGTGGGAATGTAGGTGGTATGGGAAAGTAGGGATTTGAATAACAGGGTGATGATTGAAGATACTTCTGAATACTACTTACTCACATATAAAGGGTTTTTCAATAAGGGCGGGTAGATGTTGAAATGGAATAAAACAAGCTGTGTGTGAGATATTAACAAAATGAGTTTTTATTTGGAAGGCGCATGTATGTCATTGAGTGTGGAATATGACATTCAAAAGCCCGCCTCGGCTTCTTACGGTGGCACGGATCCGAGTGGTCCAATTTTCAATGATTCTCCCGCATAGATCTGGCTGAATTTGAGCGAAGGCCTGTGTTATGTTCACCTTTAGGGCATCGGTCGATTGTGGTTCATTTGCATAGACCTGCGACTTCAAGAAACTGCACAGGAAAAAGTCTAGCGGGGTCAAATCGCATGACCTTGGTGGCCAGTTCACATCACCTCCACGTGAAATGTCCATGGCCTCAAATCGCTCGTGCAGAATATCTAACGTGGCATGAACTGTGTGGTACGTAACGCCGTCCTGCTGGAACCACATGTCGTCTAGGTCCATATGGTTCAATTTGGGCTATAAGAAATTATCATCGTTCTATAGCGCTCGCTGTTGACGGTGACCGCCTCACTAAACGTCGTTTTCAAAAAAGTACGGACCAATTACGCCGCCGGCCCAAAATCCACACCAAACGGTAACTTTTTGAGAATGCATTATCACCTGGTGAACCTCGCGTGGGTTGGTGTCGGCCCATATACGGCAATTTTGCTTGTTAACACAGCCATTCATCCAAAAATGCACCTCGTCACCAAAGATGATTTTTCGGCCAAAATGGCCAAACGATTCGAAGCCCAGTCAGCGAACAAACGGCGTTGTCCATGGCCATGAACTTTGAGCTCCTGGGTCAGTTAGATCTTGTACGGGTGTAGGCCCAAGTCCCGACGCAAAATTCGCCAAGTTGAAGTCTGCGAAAAGCCGAGTTCTTGTACACGGCGAGGAATAGACTGCCTCGGGTTCTGCTGTACACTTTCACGGACCGCGGCGATGTTCTCGTCCGATCTTGCGTTCCTTGAACGTACGGGTATTGGCTGATTGTTTACTGAACCGGTCGTCTCAAATTTGGCCACCAAACGTTGAACAGTCGACTTTGAAGGGCCACCACGTCTACCGTAAAATGGGCGCAATGCGCGCAACGTTTGCGTTAACGAACACTCATTTTGATAATAAAGTTTTATCATTTAAACGTGCTGTTCAATCGTGTAACTTGCCATGATGATTTGGCATAAACAACTGAATAATAAGAAAAAGATTCGACAGATGTCACCAAAACAAAATGGCCGCCACGAGACGCCAAAATCTACCCGTGCCAATTGAAAAACCCTTTATAAACAAGTGATCGCGTCAAAAACACTTCACTAACTTTCTTCGAGAGCTTCTGATAATTCCTCTTCCATATTTTCTGTTTCACTATCACTATCGTTGTTTGAATCAATAATGAATTCATTTCCACCATCAATATGGAAGTGTCCAATCTCCATATAGTCTTTTTCAAGTAAAATTACTTTTTTAATCCTTTTCTGCCAGTCTTCTTCGGTAATAATAAATAATTCTTCTTCAATTAGCTCTATTACCTCCTTATTAAATTTTGGTAAATTATTTTTACGCCTGATGATTTCCCCAAATCAACTCAATTGAATTGAAAACACTAAAATAGGGGGAAGTCTCAGTATGTCTCAGCAATACTCTCTAGGGCATACACTTTATCAAATGTTTTTGTCTGTAAAAGTTCAAGTAGTTGGTTTTTGGTATAGTTATCTTCAAAATACGAATTGTTATCCGTTAAAAAACTTTGCATTTCATCTTTCCTCGAATTTTGATTCAGTACTTTGATGAGCTGTCGCGAATGATAGGAAGCGCTGTCAAAAGAACTATTACACTATTCGCATCCAAATTTGGGATCAATGTGTTTTCAAACCATTCCTCGAATATATTAGCTTCCATGTTCTTATGATAGTCAACACTGCAGTCCTCAAGTTTTTTCCACATAATTTCAAAGAATTCGGAACCTATCCTTTACTTTACAATGCACCAAGTTTTGTCCAAATAGAAAATTTTCCGTTGTTTTTGTCTATATTTAGTTATTTGTTCTGAGTATTTGTTACGCAATTCCACTATATTCTGCTTTCCATAACTGATTGACGTTTGTTTATTGTTTTAAATCTAAATCCTAGTTTCTTTATCACAGCAGCTCACGTTATAACCGGAAGTATCCAATTTCTTTCTCATGATTTAAGTTGTAGGAATCTCATTGCTTTTGTAACAGTCGTTTATTGTTTTTTTTTTCAATAACTGCATTAGATTAGCAGCTAAAGGTTTTTGTAATCTGATGTTGCTTGTAATAATTTGTTTCCCTCGAAACCAAACTTGAGATGTAGATTCTTATATACGTTGAAACACACTCTCTGTTTTTCAATATTTAAATGCATCCGAATCTCTTATTCACTGGTATCTCTTTTTCGCATTGTTCACCATCGCTATTGGAATCACTACAGAGGAAAGAGTCTGTGTTGTTATCACACTCGTTATTACTATTAGCACTTGCCAAGTACGCTAAATTTTGAACAAATAACAAAACTTTTAAGTNAACGTGGATCTTTGTGTTTGATACGCCCCTGATGATGTATGTATGAAACCAGAGTCTGAACTACTCATTGAGATACGATGATAGGTAATACCCTTGATTGTTTTTCTGTGTTTATCATATTATACCTTAGAAGCGGGCTTACTAATCAATGAGCGTCAGATAGCTTCCATTCAGATCAATGTTCCTCTTGGAGATGGAGAAAGATTAATCTTCCTCTTTGAGGTGATTGAAACACCAGTCGACGCGTTAAAATAACGGTTTGGTTTTGGAAAAAACTCCAATAATATTCATTACTACACCAAAGGTTCTAAACAATGCATCACAAGGAAAAAGTTATGATAGATCACAGGTCCATCTTGGAATTTCTCGAGTGATCTGGTCTTTTAGGAAAGAGCTATCTACAAAATATATTGAAATTTTCATTAATTAATTGAAACAATTATTCATTTTTTGTAGTTCCACTTCGATGTTCCAGACAATTTCCCTATCTCTGTATTTTCGGAGGCTGAAATTTTGTATTAAGGTTCGCTTTATGTTGTAGATGTGCAAAAAGAAAGGATTTCTGAAGATTCCAACTGGAACGTCAGCCCATGGGGTTAAAGGCGTATCCATAAAACGAAATTATCTTTTCATCACTGTTTTTCTATGCGCTTAAATTTCCTGTGGGTGAATTTATATTTAGTATCAGCATTGCAACCGTGCGGAGCCGGGGCGATCCGCTAGTAACACCATAACTGCAGAGACCTTCCTAAAACATCGTGATATTGAATACAAAATTTCAATTTCAACTTGGTTATAATACATCACTTCAATTTTCTTTTATTTTCTTTGCGAAAATTCCCGTTAAAAGTATATTACTCCTACTTGATTTCATTATTTTCATTTTCCTCACGGAGATATTGTGGTACCACATGGATTCAATCTCTCCATTATTCCATTACTAAATGAAAGGAGTTCGGTCACAAGAATATAATAGCGAAGTATATATACACATATATATTTTTCTCTTTTTATGTTTTTTGTGTCCTTTTATGATATTTACCAATGTACTCGTATTTCATGTAATACATTTCAAAATGAAAACCCTAGATTATATCTTTTATATTTGATATCATGTTGCAGCGGATAGTGAACTTGGCAGGAAATAAAATGAAATCAAGAATATATCGTTCCTCACAATCCTCCATTCACTTGGCACAATTGTTTTCTTTGAAAGTTTAAACTCTCTAGTAACTGAAACTGTAATTCTATACTTCATCATAAATCTCTCTCCCGAGACGATACTGAGATTGTTGAATCTTAACTTTCGGCTTCATCTGATGCCCAAAAACTTGAGAACATTCATTTCGTTAACTTTGGCATTACTGAAATATCAAAGAATAGAGTTTGCTTAATATTNTGACATCTGATTCAATTTCATAACAAATTTTTGGAATACAAGATGAATGAAGGATGTTTGTTTAATACAGAGTTCATATAAAAGTATTTGAAAGTCATTCGACGGATATCGTCCATAACTCAAAATGAAATATAAAGATTTGAAGAGGACGGTACACTCGAAGTCTTCTCCACACAAAAAAGAAGAAAAAACGGATACTTTGACAATACAAGTTATAAACTTACATGAACAAATTATAGGTTAGCAAAGACCAATGGAATCAAAGTAATCGTCTTATTTATAAGTAAGTACATTTTCAAATTTCGGGGAAATACCCCAGAGTACAAAGGATAATGACATCATCAAAACAAGTAGTATGTGAACATCAATTTGTATTGAAAAACGCTGATGAGGACGGAAAAACTATATAAGATGGAGATGTTATTCAGTGAACGAACAATGAACCGAACAAATGTGATTCTATGTTGGCGTGATGAAAGATCGAGTGAAAACAATGGGAAAGAAAACTGTAAATGAATAATAAGAAGAGCCATTGTTTTCACTCGATCTTTTACCACACCAACATAGTGTCACATTTGTTCGGTTCATTGTTCTTTCACTGAATGACATTTTCATCTTGTATAGTTTTTCTCGTTGCCTTCAGCGTCCTTCCATACAAATTGATGTTCACAAACTATTTGTTTTGATGATGTTAATATTCTTTATACTGTGGGGTATTTCGACGAAATTTAAAAATGTACTTACTTATATATGAGACGATGTCTTTGATTCCATTGGTCTTTGCTAACCTATAATTTGCTCATATTAGTTTATAACTTTTATCGTCATCCGTTTTGTATTGTTTTGTTTATTTTCAGGCTTTTGTTACACTGAAGATGATCACAGCTGTGATCGAAACATGTATGTCTTTCTTATTGAATAATTAAATATATGCCTCTTTTTTGTGTGGATAAGACTTCAGATGGTTGACAATATCTCCCGGTGATTGCATTAGTTCGGACTTCCATAGAATTAAAATGAATAGCTGAAATATCAATTACGACTACATTAAGCAAAAAAAACTTAAATGAAAATACAATAAAACGAATAAAATAATCAAGATATAAAATCTGCAGTAACGTTAGTTACAAATACAATTGAAAATGGTATAAAAACTTTGGAAGTTTTAATTCTCATTTTTCCTGTTGATCTCCTACCAAGTAGTAAAGGCTACAATCAACAATATATTTATAAGTAGTGTTTGTTGGATCAGAATAATATCAAGTATAATGAAATATCAAAATATTTGGATCTTAATTACGAATTTTTTTCGAAGGTAAATTGGTGATTGACGAATTTTCATTAATGAATCAAGAGTTTAAAAAACGTGAGCTGAAGGTAAGAGGGAAGCTAAGCCGAGACAATGATGAAAGTTTAACCTCAGCTCCTCAATGAAAGATATGTCTGGCACCATTTCAAGGAGGCTTTTTAGTCTCCAAAATAAGTAAATTTAGTGTATATCAAAAACATAGATGATAGTCGATAAATAAAGCGTGAAATCAAGGAAACCTCAAAAATATAAAAATTGTTGAACTTTTTCTGGTCGAATACCTAACTTATAAGACTTCCTCTATGGGCAAACAAAAATGATAACTACATAGGTTACATGTACATGGCTCCAGACTACAACCAATCCTGATGATTAATTTGGTATATAATTGGTCTGGATCGCCAGATGACGTGACCGATAATAATCACGGGGAACGTAATGTAACAGGGCAATTACAAAGAGGTGATATCTCTCTAGCTAGCTGTTAGTATTTATTCACGGAAACACAACCTTTCCAGTTGGGTTTCGAATGGATGGCTGAATAGTCCATGTCGTCATGCCACACGAATTTATCCATCTGCAATTATGTTATGGGTGTTAGGCTGGACTACGAATGCATTATTGGAATCGTTGAGGTGATGGATTATGAGTACTTCATTTTTGAGTTTTGATTCTAACTAGTTGCTTGGTACTAGAAGCTACGGAAGAAGAAAGGAAACAACAAAAATATTACGTCCTGTGTGCAGCCAGTTCAAGACAGTTGAATTGCAGCAATGCATTCGTGGTTCACCCCAGCATCACTGATGAGATCTGTGGCAGATCCCGAATACTATGTTTTTGGGCTCTGTTTTCTGCTACCCCGTAATGTTCTGAGAATATAATATTTTCTTTCATTCGCTCAATTTAGTGAAATTTTGTCTTGTCTTAACGAGACAGTTCGATTGCAAATACTGCTTGGTTCCACGATACCACTTTTGGATTAATGTAACTGATGATCTGAAGTGAAGTTAGAAAATATATATGCTAGCGGCATGTTGGAAACTATGTGATTTACAGTGACCGTTGTAATCTCTGAATAAAGTTTATTCGGTTAATCCTTAATCATGCCTGCTAGATGTCAAAAAGCAACCTTTATGATAAAAATCACCAAAATTGAGCAAACAATTCAATGGATCAGATTTCTCAAAAAGAAAGCTCAAATCGGCATTGAACGTTGAAAGATTCTCAGACATCATAAATCACCACATCATATAAGATGAATTCGCTTTCCGCTCTGTCCCTATGTATGCTCGGATCTTCAAAACTACGCAATAGATAGAGTGATTCAAGAAGAAGATTTATATGTATATATGTATAATATAAAAGAGAAACACTGATATTTTTAGAGTTTTCTAATGTGATGTAAATAAACACATTTATTTGCGCTTACATTGCAAATGTTGGTTAAATCCTACGAGATACTTGAAAAAATGTAATACAGTAGGAATCACACGTTGATCCTCGTTCATCCTTAGTTCTCATAAGTTTCGACTTACGTGTGTTGTCGTTCATAGGGAGGCGACATCTAGTTTAACGAAAAAACATATTTCAACAGATTTTTTCTCAACAGTAGGTACACCTTAAAAAAGTCTACAAAAAAGTCCCCGATGGTGTATGTCTATCTCTTAGGCTATAACCNATTGGTGCTCCGGGGCGACTTTATTGATTACAGTGGCTCATTTGCTTTTTTAGCTGCAGGAAAATCTTTAAAAACCGGCAGAACCACATCATCTGAAGATCTTGATTTGCCATTATCTTCTCTCTCACGAAAGAAAACGTAGGGTGTTTCCAGATACTTCGATAGATTCAATACATCGCCAGAACACGTAGTGTTAGACTATCGTCCAACTTAATCCAGTCCGTTACTTTTTTTACCAAGACGTAATAACGAGCAGATTCAAAGCCAGAACCACAGTGAACAATGACTGCATGAAGATTATAATAGTGGTCTGCTAGATTGAAGTGTTCATCTATTTCAAACCTTCGTAAGAGTTTGGTGCTTCCGTCAAAGGTTGGTTGTGTTGGGTGCAGAGGTGCAGAGTGAGTGGGTCTGTTCGATCCTTCACCGCAACCCGCAAGGTTGCTCACACCAATTCACACTCGGTCAAATAAACCCAACTTCTTAACGAAGTTTGTATGGTGAGTGGTCTTTCAGGTCAGATGGTCAGAGTACGGCTCTGCCGAACTCTTGAAACCTGATTCGGTGCCCAGCGGGGCAGGCACAAAATATATGCTCTGTTATTGAGGTAGTCGGAGAGTCAAGTTGCAAGAATCTCACCTTGTTACTCACGACAACCTTTCCATATGAGGGTTTTTGCACGTCAGCTACACCTGACGGTGCCTTAGATTCAGCCGTGCAGGGCTTTTTCGCCTCTAGTTTGGGTGAATCATCACTTGAGCGCAAACGTTTGCTAACCTGCTCATGGGGGGTTTGTTCTCCCACCTGAATGCTTTTGGGCTCTGTAATACGAAGGAAGGTCTCGAGAAGGAACTAGACATCATAAAAAATGATCTTCAACGGAATTTGCTACTCCAAAGCGATGGTAGAAAATACTTTGACTAAAAGACAGCAGGAGCCTCGCAAGGAAGAGAAGCCGTCACAATCAGTGCTTGCACTTCCCTGCAGGTCCTGATGTTGTACTCGGAACCAATTCTTCTTATCCTCTCCGATAATCCTCCGATGTAGGGAAATGCAATCACTGGTTGTGACGGCTTCTCTTCCTTGCGAGGCTCCTGCTGTCTTCTGGCCAAAGTATTTTCTACCATCGCTTTGGAGTAGCCATTCCGTTGAAGATAATTCTTTATGATGTCTAGTTCCTTCTAGAGACCTTCCTTCGTATTACAAAGCCCGAAAGCACGGTCTAATAGAATCTTAATGATTCCTCTTTTAGTCGATTGATGGTGGTTGGATTCGTGGTTCAGATACTGTCCCGTATGAGTGGGTTTTCGGTATACAGATGTTTCCCACTTAGTGTCGGTCCTCTGCACCAAAACGTCTGAGAATGGCAATTCGTTGTGGATTTCCTTCTCCATTGTGAAAGTGATGGAAGGTCTCACGCTTTTGATGTGTTTCAGAAAGGCGTCTAGTTCAGTATTCCCATGGTTCCATATTATGAAGGTATCGTCAACATATCTCAACCAGACTTGGTTTCTTGTGGACTTCTTCAATGGCCAGAGTTTCAAACCACTCCATATATATGTTGGCTATGACTGGTGAAAATGACGATCCCATTGGCAGTCCCTTATCTTGTGTAAAGGATTAGTCCTTCAGTTGGAACTGTTCCAACTTCAACGGAATAACTACTCCAAAGCGATGGTAGAGAAGACTTTGGCTACAAGACAGCAGGAGCCTCGCAAGGAAGAGAAGCCGTCACAACAAGTGCTTGCACTTCCACACATCAGAGGATTATCGGAGAGGATAAAAAGAATTGATTCCAAGTACAACATCAGAAACTGCTCCAGATAGGGTAACACTATCCGTAGCAGCCTCACGAAAACCAGGCCACCAAACGCGGACTGCGATTCCGCGAATTGCATTTACGGGATACCCTGTGAGTGCGGAAAATCCTATATTGGTGAAACTAAGAGGCCGTGGAATGTTCGCATTGCCGAGCACAAGAAACACACACAGCGAGGGGAAACCAGCAAATCAAGAATAAGAGACCATGTTTGGACCCATCAACACATCATCGAGTGGTCCCAAGCTGAGATCTTACACAGAGAGGAACATTGGTTAAGGAGAAAATCCAAGAAAGCCGCATACATGTTGTCCAACAACGTATTCAGCCAAGCCAGCGTAGAAATACGCAACATATGGAAACCCATCATCAAACGAAAAATG
>NW_019290730.1:51124-78233 GCF_000500325.1 Leptinotarsa decemlineata
TATTTTTTTTATATAAGTCAAATATTACAAATGTGCCATGTACTTGTTTTGATACTTCCTGTTGCCTGACGAGTAAGAACTGATGATGACGAAAGTCGAAGGCGCCTTGCAAAAATTTTATAGTTGAACAATTTCATACAAAAACCTCTTCGATTCATTCATTCAATAAGTATATTCAGCTTTCCAAATCTATTTTTTGTAAATTAAAGTGTTTTTTAGATTATTCAGGAAATTTCATGTGTAAAAGATATTTTGTGTGTATTTCATATGCACCAAAAGGTTTCCGTCCTTGTTCTCAAAAACCTTAACTTCGATACGACACACTTACACTGCGTATGCTGTATTTCACTGAATTATCTTGAAACAGTCAGTTCATTGCATATCTTCAACTTATAAATGAAGCTCGATTTGACTGATAACCATTGTTCTCACGAACAAATTGGTAATTTGAGAACATTATTGAAAACAAGCTTTTATTTTGTATGAATTGTATGAGAAAATAATTATTTCGAAATGAAATTTCGAAATATTCATCTCTACCAGTCGCTTCTGGTAAATACTTGCCGGAAAACAACTACTTACACGGCTTATACCACGCTGGACATTTGAATATATCTAACAGACATTCAAATATAAATATAAGACAGATACATTGTGTGAATATCAAATGTATTTGTTTTAGAAC
The DNA here is from genome assembly GCF_000500325.1 of Leptinotarsa decemlineata. Taxonomy (NCBI): domain Eukaryota; kingdom Metazoa; phylum Arthropoda; class Insecta; order Coleoptera; family Chrysomelidae; genus Leptinotarsa; species Leptinotarsa decemlineata. The sequence goes on from NW_019290730.1 coordinate 51,810, forward strand.
GTGTTAATATAAACTTTAATTAAAAAACGTTTTTCACTATCATTTTCAAAAATGTTCGAAAAATCTGTTTAAAATCTGTTTTTCCGTTAATCAGCTGTCGCCCCCATACGAACGACAACTCTCAGAAGTTGAGAAACTGGTGCGAGCTAAGGACTAACGGGGTCTTACCTTTTAACATGTGATTCCTAACACGGAATCAATTGAATATACTTTTCATTTTTCAGTTGTCGTAAAATATGTTCAAAATGAAGTTTTTTATTTTTCACATTTTTTAGGAGATTTTTCAATTTGGTATCCATATCATGAGGTGTACAAAAACAGTCCACCATGTTTGGGAGGACGCCATTTCGAATTAGGAGTGACGACATACTGGATATATAATGACGTCACCTAGCTTATCATAGAATGTCATTGAAACTAAACGTGTATACAAAGTTTCCCGTCAATCCATTCGATTTAGTTTTGTAATTTAAAAGCTTGCAAAAAGCTTTTAATACAAAAATATAGCCCGAACGTCATTAACGCGGCAAAGTTAGTATGATAATATTTTGTCAGTTTCTGGGTTGTTATCGAGCTCCATTCCAGCGTGAAGAAAATCAAAGAGGATATCCATTCTCCTGAAAATTTATGCAAATTTCGCAGGTGTATAGCATTGTATAGCCGCTATAGATTACACAGCAGTTCAAGGGCTTTCCTTTGTGAGTTTATGAGGGCCGGTATCAACATTTTCACAAAAAGGGTATTATTCATGATGAAAGTTCATTGTTCCAAAGAAAGAAGCTCAAGCTGAAAATCCGACAGTGTTTATTCACTGTTACAACGTAATTTTATCGCGATCCGTGTTTTGCTGAAGTTTTCCTGGCATTCCAATTTTTAATTTTGGAAAGCAAACAAAATCAAGTGTCTTCGTTGAATTCTCTATTCGAAATTGTATTTTTCAGGTCCTTGATTCTGTAGAATCATCTCGATAAGTGTACATCGTCACAGTGTAACCCAAGTTCCAGTCAGGGGTGGATTTAGGGTGGATTTGGGGGCATTATTTCGCCGTAGGAGTAATAATGAAAAATAGTTGATTATACCAAAAAATTTGTTGGAGCACATCGAATTTCTTTTTTAGAACTTCAAGATCATATCAGAATTTCTACTACTCCATCCTGAAACATCCAATTTGTGTGAAAGTTACTTCTGTGCATAATCTGCACATCTATGTATATAGTTACTAATAATAATAATGATAATAATGTGTGAGCCCTCAGGCTCATACAACCTAATAAGCCTGATGTAGTCCTTCTCGACCACCAGACCAAAACGATATTTGGCGTGGAGTTTTCAGCTTCTGGCGAGACGAAAAGAGGAGTAAAAACGGATAAAATATCGAGATTTTCTCTTCGAACTCCGCAGACTCTATCCAGATCACTCCGTCAAGATGGTTGTTCTGATTATTGGAGTTCTTGGTGGAATGATGTCCTCTCTACTCTCGAATCTTTAAAGCATACCGGCTTGTCGCACTAAGGCAGAAATCTTAGCCACACAGATGTAGAAGGCTGTCATTCTAGGCTCACTGCGCTTGCTCAGGGCACATGCTTCTCGGACCCAATAATCACTTATCCCACGGTGTGGGGAATGGTCATTGGTTGATAATGCTGGCGCGCCCTCCCGAATGTATCGGGGCTTCGGGGGATAGAGCCTGACCAGCGCACACTAAAGGTAATTCAATAAAATAAACCATTAACCCTTAGTACATAGCTGAAATTGAGTATAAAAAAAAAGTTTGTTAACCTAAAAAACGATATGTAAACATTAAATTACCGTTTGGGTATTCCTTACGACTATACCTACTAACACTTTTCAATGAGCAAGGATTTAACACAGTTATAGAACACATTTTCGAATTTCAGAGTTTTAATCGAAGTTGGCAGATTATTATACAGGATGATCCCATTATATAGGGATGATTTTTGGCTTCCTTTGGCTGGGATTTAATCAAATAAGCAAATGAATGTCATTATGATGTCATCGATGACATGAATAGATCAAATTCATTTAGTGACATGAAATCGTAATTTACGATTGAATTGTGTGTTTTCTTATAATGTTATCCACATTGGGACTGAACAGCCCTAAGGCAAGTGTTTTACGGCGAAACAACAATGTCTACCAGTGAGGATGACAGTGTTCCATGTAAGTGAATGGTTTACCTTTCATTTAGTATATTGTGTAGAAATCCTATGTTCTTAAACAGTGGAGTTCGAGGTGTACTGAGTTGAACCTCAAAACGATGCTAAGTGCTAAGCTTAAGAAAAGTAACAAGAAGAGCTCTTTGAATTTCGTATGTGAAAGTAGGCAAAGAACATATGTGGAACCACGTGTCGGTATGGAACTTAAGTTTGTTGGCCAGAAACGTCACGTCCGAAAATCAAGGTGTGGGAGTAGAAAAAAGAAAATATCTTAGAAAGTGTCATCGAAAATTGAACCCACATATCTCTAGGAATAATATGAAATCAAGATAGGATATCGCAGTCATAATACAAGAATATAAATTCGTAAAAATTTATAGGAAAATAGATATTCATTTATCCATTTCCATGAATTCAACTTAACTCCAATGGCTGGCAGGATTATGGTAGAGTTGAAAACCATTAAAAACTTCCTTTTTGGATGGCAAGTTTCAGAGTTTTCTTTTGGTGAAAGTCCATCTATGAAAACAGCAGTTTAGAATCAATTCTACTTTTTATAATTTTCTACTGAGATACAAATATTTTCCAAACGAATTCCTTTGAGTTAATTCGCAAAATATAACCCAACCCTTTGGATATAATGGATTTAGCTCAGCTCATGTGGACTATTCCGGATGGAAGATCACATTACGCCGCGAATTAGGTCTCAACCTATTTCCATATTTGTCCCTCAACAAGTTCGCGCTTGCTTTTCAATTCTACGAATTCTTAGAGATTAATTCTTATAAAGGTAATCTTTTATGGACACATACAATATTGAACAAGCATCTTTGAGAATGAATTCATCAGAGACTGAATTCATGGAAAACAGATTTTCGGAATACGGCTCAAAGTATTAGATAATATGGATACGATCAGCTTTGGCCTTGGTCCAAAGGAGTTGATTTTGAATAAAATAAGTTGAGGATGTAGAAGCAACATTCAATACAGGGTGTTCCATATTTGATGGTCTATTAGACCTATCAATGGAACAAAAAAAGATGATAAATTCAAATTTTAGATACCGGTGTTGGTGGCTGCAATCTATCGTTTGAAAATATTTTCGTCACCGCAGTGTTGCCACATCTGCATGTAACAGACATCAACTTGGAAATTTAAAATAGAACAGCCAACGAATGTGAACAACTTTGATCGACTATGTACTATACCTATCTCTGACATTTCATGAGATATGGATGCTTCTATAATTTGAATTTGAACGAATCAAATAATGAAATAAAATTTTATATTAATCAGATAGGTTGAATGGAATACTTGAATGAAATTCCATAGTGGGTGTATGACAAACATTACGGGTTGATTTCCTCGAAGACACATCTATCCCGATCTTTCAGTTCCTGTTTCGTTCTATATACCTTTTTTTTGATTTTCCCCAGAGGTGAAAATCTAGGGGAGTCAGATCCGGTATCGAAGCGGCCAAATCTAAGGACCGAAACGTCGTATCCACCTATCTTCGAACATATCAGTTGGTTCCCTACTCAGTTCACGTGTGCTGCAATGTCCAGGAGCTCTATCAAACTGATACCAACAATTCTGAGACAAGTTCAGGAGCAATTTTTGTCCAGAAAATCACTCACATTCTGTGAGTGATTATTAAATATTTTTCAAAATTCAACTTTTCTTCATCAATGCAAATAGAAACTTTATCATCCATGAGCATACAAAAAACATTAAAACTGAATTTTTATTGGAATTCCCTTTGTATAATGAAATGGGGTTTTTCTTTCATTTCGACAATTGAATATTCCTTTACGTAAAAATTGTGATTCATCAATCCATATAATTCTTTTCAAAAAGTTTGGATCTTCGTATGTCCATGTTAGTGCCATTTTTTAAAATTTTACCCGTTTTGGTGGATCATCTGTATGCAAAGCTTGAAGCCTAATTAATTTATAATCGTGCATATCATGTTTTTGTAAAATTCTCCATATTGAAATTCCAGATATTCCCAAATCAATTGCAGCACTATACCGGGTGTCCCACATTTTATGTGACAGGCAATATCTGGTTTGTTGAAGGAGATACACAAAAATGTTTCATACAAAAGCTTTAGGAATTCACGAGAGCTATATTTTGATATAATTTTTAAATATACAGGGTGTTTGGTGTAGGTGCTACAGACCATCATCACATATTCAGATGCTACGTTAAATTCTGATATCATTTCATGTGTGGTTTTTGAAATTCGGTTACGGCGTTGTTGAGTTATTGCTTGAAATGTGAAGTCTTGAGAACAACTATTATTTTTAAAAATATCTCATACAATTATTCTCTCTGCATCAGATCACATGAAAATTAGTCAAAATTTTGGGTGTTCGAAGTAATGGTTTCAATTTTGAGTTGTGGAATTCAGTCAGGAATCATTTTGAATATGAAAAAATTGCGAAATTGAAAGAGGTGTATTCGAAAACAAATCTTTAATTAATAACAATGTAAATAATATAACTTGATAAATCATTTCATAAGAATGGTAGGTACCTAGAAATAAGTCATAAAAATTGTTAAAAGTGATGCCCATTAGATATTATACAGGCTTCGAAACGTCGAATCACTTCTCTCGTACAAGTCGCTCTTATAATATCAGGCGTAATATCACTGCACGCTAGTCGAATTTTCATTTTCAGATCATTCACATTCAAAGGGGGAGTAGTGAAAACAATATCTTTCAAATAACCCCATAGGAAAAAATCAAGCGGTGATAAATCTGGGGAACGAGCCGGCCACCGAATTGGACCCTTATTACCAATCCATCTATTTGGGTACGTTCTATCCAGATATTCAGTAACAACCTGTGAATTGTGAGGAGGAGCACCATCTTGTTGCCACCAAATTCCTTGTCGTTCTGCTATGGGAATATCTTCCATCAACTGGATCAAATCATTTCCTAGAAAATGTAAATATCGCAATCCATTGAGATTTTCATTGAAAAAGTAAGGTCCTATGATGCGGCCATTGAACAATCCACACCATACATTAATACCCCAAGTAGTTTGAAAATTACTTTCGCGGACCCAGTGGGGATTTTCTTGAGACCAATAGTGACTGTTATGTCGATTCACAACTCCATTATTGTGGAATCGCGATTCATCGCTCCACAAAATTTGACTGAATATGTTAGGACTTTCATGTAATATTACCTGAATACAAGCAATGAATTCAAGTCGTCGTTCAAAGTCCGTAGGTTTCAAACCTTGTACCAACTGAATTTTGAATGGGTGGTATTTATTTTCTTTCAGAATTCTCTGTACATTAGATTTACTCACACCGACTTCTTCTGCAAGAGTACGGTTTTTGTTAAACCCTTTATAGTGGAAATTATATAATAAACTTGCATAATTAGTTTTGAACAAGTTACTGTCAAACCCATTCTTTTGTTTTTTATATCAGACATAGGTCATGAAACACCATTATCCTTGTCGAAATTCAAAATTATTGATTAATTTTTTTTTGATATTCGAGTAGATGTTTGATAATAGAAAAAGATTCACCATATGTATTGAATTTTTCAGACTGCTTATTTAATATTCAGAAGTATTTCTTGGAAAAACAATCTCAGTGTATTATGCAATTGATTTTTAATTTTATTGGAAATTTTATGCTTGCATAGGAGCAATTTTTTTAAATAGTTCATATCTCATAAACGGTCAGAGATAGGTATATGACATAGCGGATCAAAGTTGTTCACATTGGTTGGCTGAATTCGAAAACTGAATAATATACAGGGTGTTCTATTCGAAAAAAAATAGTTATGGTCGTTTATCAAAGATACAAATTTAGAGGTATTTTTCAAACACTCTGTATAAAATAAGATTTGAATTTTGTTCTGAAATGTATAGGGTGTTCCATTTGAAATTTACAAGTTGATAACTGTTACATGTAGATGTGACAACAATGCGGTGATAAAATTATTTTCATATGATAGGTTACAGCCATCTACATCGGTAACCAGAATTTGAAACTCTCAGTCTTTATTTGTTCTCAAGATACGTCTTATAGACCATCGAATATGGAATACCCTGTATAATACTATTCAAATTCATAGGGCAGTCAAGAGGTGAGATGGGATTGACATCATCAGCATAACTGACAAGTCTGGTGCTGGTGTTTTCAAAAACTTCAGGAAAATCGTTTATATAATTGAAAATAAAAAAGGACCCGGCACACTACCTTGTGGAACACCTTCATGCATTTCTATTGCTAAGATACGAATTTTTGGAATCTAAGGCCTTACTTGTGATCTCATGATGAGACAACTTTTGTACAAGAACATAATGGTCCACACAAGCACTGAAGTTTTGTTCTAGTGAAGAAAGAATTTCGTCTATGGAATCAAACAGTGCTGTTTCTGTATTTTTCCTTTGAGAAAACTATTTTGGAAATCATTGAACAAGTTATGAGAATTGCAAAAATTATAATTCTAGTTGATACGATCACTTCGAATATTTCTTACTGCAAACAAATATTAAAAATTGGGATTGGCCGCGGTGGTAGTGCGCGATTCCCGCCTCGACCAGATATTTTTCTCGAGAGAATTTATCTGGTTGTAGCTAGAATGATTCTGCAACCGTGTTAGGAATCACACGTTAAAAGGTAAGACCTCGTTAGTCCTTAGCTCCCATAAGTTCCTAACTTTTAAGAGTTGTCGTTGGTATGGGAGCGACAGCTGATTAACGGAAACAGATTTTAAACAAACAGATGACAAGCTATGGGGTAAAAAGTGAAAGAGCACACTTTTTCAGTAATTTAGGTAGAACATAATCATGGAGAGACATAAATAACTGCGATAGTTTCACAAATTATAAAGAATTTCAAGTCGAACCTAATCGATATGTATATCCTGGAAGAACTGAGATATAGGTGAATTATAAGAAAAACTTCCAGAAAAATCTTATTTGGATTGAGTGCCTTCGAGTTTTCAAAGTTGCGAATACTGGGTGAGGGCTCTCGGACCTACGTCATTCGGATAAGCTATACGGAGATTTGCTTAATACGGAGGATTCTCTCTTGAAATATGGATGTTTACGTCCGCTGGGAATACCTGTTTCTGTACAAACAAAACATTTAAGTAGCTTACAACAGTTATAACTTCAGAATCCGTTTACTTAAAACGATAAGATATTATTAAACAATGCGTTCAGTTGAATCTTTATAGCTTTGATGTCAACTCTAAGTGGGTTCAAAAATAAACTCAATCCAGAGCATGAAGATTCACACTGCGTTGTGAAAAGTTCAACATTTTTCACTGATATAACTTGTTTAAAAAAATGGTCTGTGTTTCATAACTCAGTAGAGAAATTACTTGAAAAAGACAGTTCGATTTTAAGAGAATTTGTTCTATGGTAGAAATAATAAGCATAATACTCTGTTATACGTACTGTAATCGATGACATGGGTGGATTCAACCTATTCCGATACAAAAAATCGTAATTATGAACGAATTGAGTGTTTTTTCTGATAATGTTATCCGTATTTGCTACTGAAGAGCCGATAAGACGAGTGTCTTACGGTGAAACATGGGATATCTAGCAGTGAGGATGACAGTGTTCCATGTGAGTGAAATTTTACTTCTTTCATCAATTGTATTGTGCAGGAATCCTGTGAATGATATCTGATTCGATTCCATTACGAATGTTTGTTTTGGCCTATCTATTCTGTTTGGAATACAAACAGAATAGCCAAAAACTTTATTTCACGGTAACAATATGACAATAGTAAAACAATGAAGTATAGTAGTATAATTACCAAAAATAAAATTTAAAACCCATAGAGAAAACAAAAAAAGATATGAGTGGAGTGAGTTTTCGATTATAAATCACTTGAGAGCATATTCAAATTCATTAATTTTTTTCATTGTTTTCAATTTCATAGAAGTAGGTTGAACAGTTTTAGATCATATCAGAACAGACATTATTGTATATGGTTTTTCTTGTAGAGTGGCATTTTGATATTTAAATTTTCGATTGCTCTAGTTCTTACTGTTGTATGAGTTACATAGTTGTTAAAATTTGGAGAATATCCATGATTTTTCAATATTCATTCATAAATTCAACCAACTGCAGGTTCACAGCAACGAAAATATTATTTTTACTGATACGAATCATTATGATTTAAACATTTAGATTAAAATGTGGACTGGAAGATTCATAAGTCATTCGAAAACTCTAGCAATATCAAAATGTATAACAAATTACCTCAAGCAATAAAAAACCTTGATTCAAGATGAGAACAAGAAAATATGTGGATGATTATTATTGTTTTTACTCAGTTCGGTCGGTAGCCAGGCGGTTCGACGTGGGTGCTTTGTTCACTCACTCGAATTGACTGCCGTGTTGGTCGGTGGTTCAAGCCCTAGTCTGAACGATCGATTTTCACTTGCTATCGTCGAACCCGTGATAGGAATCACACATTGAAAGGTAAGACCTCGTTAATCCTTGGCTCGCTGGTTAACGAAAAAACAGATTTTCTGTATTCTGTATTATTTGCAGATCTATTTTCAACGTTCAAATTTGTATTTTTTATTCTCGTGTTGTCAATTCATCTATATTTTCATAATATAACATGTACTGGCATTTATGAAACATAATTTGATATAGAAATTCATATATTTTTTTGCTTCGTTTTATGATTTTCGAATGCTATTGTATTACTTATTTTACACATTCATTTAATGTTTATGTTTACGATCGTCATGACAAAAAGAAGTCCAATGAAAATTAAAAACTCTAACAGATCTAAAAAAACACTTTTTCCAAACACCAGAACTGCAATAATCATCTCGATGCACGTTTCACCAACCAAGTTGGCATCTTCAGGTGTTCTTCATCTCCTGAAGACGCCAACTGGTTGGTGAAACGAGCGTCGAGAAGATTATTGCTGTTCTGCTGTTTAAGAAAAGTGCTTGTGTCTAGCTACATGCGACGTCATTCAATGAGAGGGTTTTTCAAAGTGTCTCTTAATTCTCTATATGGAAAATATCAGCTCAAAATCATTTGATATTATTTGGTGTTGGGTAATGGTCCGATTAATTGTGATCCTATTGATTTTTCTCCTAATAGATTTATGGGGGATGGACTCGCAATTCACTTAAACGAGTGAGTTGATTTTCATTTTTACAGCTCTCTGTTGGTCCTCTTTACTTTTCTTCTCCATTGTTGAAGACCCTATACACTGTTGAGGTTCCGATACCTCAGCAATGGCAACTAATTCTATTTTCATGTACTATGCTATGAAAACTTCGTCAAAGTATCTCAACCAGAGTTGGGGCTTCTTTGGCTGCTATCTTTTCAAATCATTAATGTACAAGTGATGACCTCTCTAGTCACCCAACGTCTCATTCGAAACAAAAGTAGCAATATCGAACAAAACATTTTAGCATATCCTTCTTTTTGCAAATTCACGCCTTCTGATATCTCCTGTCTGGGTAAGCTGAAAGGTTTTTTCGTAGTGAACGTTGGTATACATGTTTCAACGTGAAAACTAATGAACTGACTAATGACTGAAGTATTCTAATTAAGTTTTCCAACTTATGGGTACATATATATCTTGTTTAGTCATGTTGAACCTGGACCAGGGTAATCGATGCACCCCAAACTTCAGATTGTAAGCTTACGGTTATCGAAACTCCTCTTTGGCCATCAAAGTATTGAAGTCAAGTACAGTTATCTCTATATTCCACATGCTGGCAACAAATTTTAATTCGCGAGGAATTCAGAAAACTTTGTGTCGGTAGAATAATTTTCCGCCTCTCCCATTTAATCTCTCGAGTGGATTTCGTCGCCTGTTCCGGGAGAGTTCAAATCTGAACACGTTTTGCCATTACAGAAAACTTATAAGAAAAGTACCACAATGACATAGACTTTATAATGCCTAGGAGAGAAATATTAGACTGTACTTGTCGCCTCCTTGATATTAAAAAGTATAGAGGCGGAAAATTCCGACAGCGAGTAAGGAAACAATTGTCCCATTGCAAATGAAACGAATAATGATGACTAACAGCTTCCCCGTGAATGTTAACCTTTAGTACAACTTAATTTGTGAAAGTGATATACAGTGCATTTCTTTATTGTCCCCCCTTTTATTTCTTGAACGGGTCAACTCAAAAAATTAAAATGTGGACTAATGAAATTAATGTATGAATACTTTATTTTGAAGTAAAATTGACACATGAAATTCTCAAGATGGCGACTGGGTGCCATCTGGCAAAAAATTAAATGGAAAGGGGGGTCTTGTGACACATCATTTTGAAGCTACTGACGAATACTTCACAACCTTAAAATATGAAGTCAATATAATTACCTACTACAAAATGGCAAAACATTTGATAATTTCCTGAAAACAAACACATTAGTATCGAAATTTCTAGAAATATTCCTTTTTATCTGCCATATGGCAATTCCAACAACCCGATAAGTTTTGTTAAGTTATTTATTGTTTATAAAAACGACAAAAAATTGCTCAGTTAGAATATCCTCATTCACAGGAAGGACTCAACGGGTTATACTGGATAATGATCAATTATGCTCATCTCTTCAGGAAACTTCTTCTGGTGTACCACAAGGTAGCATTCTAGGTCCATTAATATTATCTCTTTTCATTTTTGACTTTCCTGCCACGTTATCCCAGTGCGAAGTACATTTATATGCTTTATATTTATATGACTTTCAATATTTACCATGCTATCACCAGGATGAACTTAGATTTAGAAAATACACTTATATTTTCCAAAAATCATGGCCTTCGAATAAATCCAAATAAAACAGGAGCCCTACGTTGGGGATCTGACCTACAAAGAAATGAAGTTTAAACAAATTTCCATCTTTTTCTTGACAATAAACCGTGAATTCAGCAAAAAATTTAGGTGTATATATCGATAACACTCTCTCGTTCAACGAGCACGTTAAACACATTCACAAAACTTGCTTTTTCAAACTGAAATCCCTATACAAGTTCAAGTTCCAGCTTTCTCAAAAAACAAAACTGAAATTAGTTCAATCATTGATTTATCCCCATATTACAACTTCTTGCCAGACTATATATAATAAACACAAACTTCAACGCATACAAAATGCTTGTATGAGATTTGTGTGCTGCATTAACTACCGTGATCATATAACTCCATATTCATTGAAATTAGATCAGCTGAATAATGAGTTAAGAATTCGTCATCTCATATCTGTATTCTTATATAAACTATTGGAAAGCAAAACTCCTAATTACTTGTTCAGATTAATCAGTAAGCGATCTGATAATCATTCTATCAATTTAAGAAAAGATACATTTACCTTTGCATATCATGTTACCACCAAATTTGAGGGATGTTTCTCTTACTTTGGACCGAAGTATCTGAATAATTTATTACCGTATATTCATTTGTCTATATATCAATTCAAAAAAACTTTGAAAATTCATTTCTAAGATGTTCAAAAATGATTGTAATCTTTTATATTATCTCCATAATAGTTTTTTTATATTATTTTTGTGTCTATTGTAACTGTTACTAATAGTCTTACTGTATGCTAATTTTTTTTCTTAATTATGGGACGGGTGGAGGATAGCCTCCGGCTAACCCTTTTCCCTTTGTGTATAAAACTTGTTTTTGCACAATAAACGTTATTATTTTTTGCAAGTGCAAATAAATTTGGTACGATGGTAGTGAATCCTGAACAGTCTACTTATTCCGTCGCGAATGTTTGTGAGGTGTCTCTTTCTACTGTGTGGAGACTTTTGAAGAGGAATAGATATCATCCATACAAAATTGAAATGTTACAACAATTAACTGAAGATGACCCTAATCGAAGAACAGAATTCTGCGAAATCATGACGGAAACCCTTGCAAGGCATCCTACAATATTCGTTTTAGTGACGAATGTACTTTTTTTTTAACGGAAAGGGAATTCTGATGGCAATGTATCTATTTCAAGTGTTTCTTTAGGTTTGTTGAAGATTTCAAGTAGGGAAAGAAATTGCTCATCAGGATGTGTCTTCTACTTTTAGTTTCCCAATAAAAATATCGGTAAAATTGTTGTTTTTAGAAATATATGAACTTTCTCGACTGTTCTACTATATTCATATTTTTACATTGCATCCGGTATACATCTAGATAGATACCAAAAGTCATGTTCTACATAAAATCACGAATCGGAGAGATAAAATGGATTATCTATCTCCCAAGATGTTCCTGTGAATCAAATCACCTCGCTCACGTTTCCATTTATGATATCCCTCATTTTCTCATCTTTCACGAGTATTCGAAATGAAACTAATCATTTCTATGCAGCGCTATTCGAAGTGAGAATTTCTGATTTCGTCCTGTCATTTTCCTCATCAATCGGAAGTTTGAAAAAGTAACTCAAGATGACGTCAGTTGCTCTCAGTGTAAACTGCGAGCGCTGCAAACTTATATTGGATTGCTCGTAATTTTGAAGTAAGTCTTCTGCGATTTATTTTGAAATGTACCTCCAAACGGCGCAATATACACGGGTGACATGTGTCCCTTGTGTAAAGAAACAACACCGCGTAACTTGGTTTTCCTACATGAAAATCCAAAGAGGGTGCTGGGATTTGGTGTTCTGCCTTTTTCGCTTAATAATGTATGTGTTAGGTAGATGAAAATAATTCTTCGTCACCGATGAGACACAAAATATTTATGTGAGAATTCAAGTGCCTGAACGATTGTCATTATGTAATGAGTGTTGAGTATTTAATCCTGCTAGTCATTACATTATTTTATTTTGTATGTTTTGAAATTACTCATTGCTTTCTGTTTCTTTTTCAAAAGCTTTTATTTGACTTGACTTGTATGTATGTTAACAAATCTTGCAAGTTTAATTTGACCCACTTTCCGGTATCCGATTGACCTGAAATTTTGCATTCTGGTCCAGAACCGATGACAATGCATGTTAATCATGAACGTGACCTGATGCTGCTGCCAGGATCGGCTCCGTACGAGAGATCACCTCAGCGGTAAATAGCAGGGACACGAAATTTTGTATACGCATTCGTTTATGATAGGCATGGTGGTTGGCCCACCATGAAATAGATGCTACATCCATACAAATTGAAATTATCACGACAAGCTTTTATCGTAATTTCACTTCTAAAAAGTCATAAATGAATGTGGTTATTGTGATTTAAAATTTTATTTTGATTTTTTCAGGGCACTTAAATGAAAGCTTGTTTTAAAAGTTTTTTATCACTATTTTTTTTTATATTATTTCTCAACTTACTCATCAATAAATTTTGGTCCTAATTTTCAGGAATTTCAATATGTTTGATATTTTATTTGCTTTTTATTTCATTTATTGATTGTTATTTCAGTTCATTTCATTTCATTATCCTTTGTACATTAATTTCTAATTTTTTAACAACTTTTTAGGCAATGAAAGTCTAATCTTGAATACTTTAACTAGAAGGCAAGTAAATTAGGTCATTATCTTTTTTGCATAATTGAAAAATTTAGTGCAATACTGAACATCATAAATATAGCAAAAATATAATTCCAAATCATTTCTCTTCGATTTCATGATAGATACGTATTTTTTCAAGCAACGAAAACATTTATTTCTGCTGATGAAATAAAATGAAATAAAAAAGAACACTTTTCATTCCCGTATTATAACAAACTGAAAATTAACAAATATTCGAAGATAATAGTTTCACTGATTCAAAAAGATGTCAGGAATGTTGAAAAACCAATTATTTTGATTTCTTATGAAACAGCTCATATATTATATCATACAAAAGATGTTTATTTTGAGTTCATGTACATTATCGTATTTCTTCAAACATTCAGTAATACATATTGCATCAAAAATAGATTAGGTTGTTTTCATTGCAAGTTTGTTTTTTTATTTCATTTTCTAAGAATAACACAAGCACTACAGAAAAATCCTAAAGGCGCTCTAAGAGCTGTGCCTGTGCGAAAGTAGTGATTTTTACATTGGATTCTCCAAATGAAAGAGTTCTTGAACAGTGAAGTTAGAGGTGTACTGAGTTAAACCACAGTCCGTCGCGTATATCTGTATGTATGCTGTATGTATATGTACTGCTCCTGGTGGAATCAAATGTGCCAAGTCACTTGAACACTTCCCTTGAAAGTATAGAAGAGATACAAATCTCCAACCTTTCTTTGACGTTCCAGGCTATCAAGGTTGCAAGTGATGTTCGCGTCTTCAATCAGGTGGATGTCTCTATTCTGAATGGCACCCAGAAGCTTCAGGTTATGCTTAGGGGTGGAGCTACATACATGAGAACAATACTCCAAAGAAGGTCTAATCAGAGCTTCATAAAAATTCAAAAGTTGCTGAGGTATGTACAGTTTTCTGGTTCGGAACAGTGTCCTAAGTGTATAATGTGTGAGTGAAGAATGACTATTTAAGTTATTGATACGTGTGTTTCAGTTATATATTTATTCTTCGTGATATTGATATGGCGCTGTTCACCATACTCATAATGAGTTTTCTTCCCTAAAGTCGATTATAATAAATATAGGACCATTTCATGCTTCAATTATGTGGATACGAAAGTCCTCTATGTCGAGTTAATGATGTCAAATTCAATCGAAACATTTTCAGCTGAACCATCGATTTAACAAAATTGAAATTTCAAACATGAATGTATCGTTAATTCATAGCAGAGGAGCCCACGATGCAAAATGGGGATTTACTCGAGCGTCATTGAGACATATTAAGTTGCAAAGCTCAGATGATAAGAAGAAAAAAATGTTGTATAATATATACCTTTTCATCGGTGGGGGAAGCGGCTATAGATTTTTAAATATGTAAAAAAATAATGTTGCATGGACATACTCGAGCGCGTCAGATATTGATAGCATCAATGTCCTACGTATTTTTAATAATGTTGGTATGTTAATCTGATCGTTTGCATGATGTGGGTGGTTGTACGTAGGGATTAAAAGTGAAAAGAAAAAAATTTCAATCGAGCGCGTCAGATTTTCTAAGGGGGTGTTAAGTGCAACAAGAAAAGCTCTCATTCAATAATCTGACGATTTTGATCTGACGCAAACTCGCGGCCATTACTATAATGTGCAAAAAAAATTCGCCATTTTGAAATACTCAAGCGCGTCAGATTAAGATATATATATATGGTTCATCTTCATGTTTTAGACGTGCTGTCTCATGATCTGACGATTATCTAGAAGGATTTGCTTAATCTGACAAAAACAATAATTTTTAAATTTCTTTAAATTCTTTAAACTTAATTAATTGAAAAGCTCAGGTAATAGCATGCAAATAAATAAGTGTGAGTTTTTTAAGTAGAATACTTGCATTTATAAGAAAATAATTTTTTAAAAAATGCACACAAAAATTAATTTTTTATAATCAATTGATTAATTGATGAAGAAAAGAGAAATGAAATTTTCTATGTTTTTTACCACTTTTAATTGTAATAACGTTACTGCAGTTTCGTCCTATAAGGACATATTGTATAAGTTTGAAAATGTCCTTATATATTGTATGAGTTTGAAAATGTCCTCATAGGACGAAACTGCTGTAAAGTTAGTTACAAATGAAGTGGTAAAAAACACAGAAAGTTTAATTTCTCTTTTCTTCATCATGATTTCCTACCTCGTAGTAACAGCTACATTTATCAATTAATTGAATAAATAATCATCATCTTCATCACGAACGAGTCTCTGTGATCAGCTGTGATGGCGTCATGGCAACAGAATTCAGAGTGGGGACGGAGTGAGAGAATAATAGATAGAGAAAAAGTGAAAGAGGAATATAAACTCGGAGAGGGAAATATACCTAGGTATCACACAGCTGCAGGCATTAAACTTTATCGACGAATCTTTGTTATTTCGGCCTGCGGAAATCGTCATATTATATATTTTTCGTTATCCTTGAATTATTTCCTTCAAAATAAAAAAAAATAGTTACGCTCGAGAATGTCGAAATGCCGTTATTGTCAGATTACTGGAATATACACTCCTTAGCAGGTAAATAACTCACCCTACCTTAATCTGACGCGCTCGATAATTTCTGAGAAACAATTTTTTTTTACTATTTCAATCCTTTATCCCTCACAGGCGGCCTTATATATGGGGCTCATATTTGGTGGAGGTACTTAACCGGATACAAGGTATCTCCCTGCCGCGCTTTAATGAATCCCGAAATCCCCGCTTTGGCTCCCCTATCATTAGCGACTCAATATATATTCAAGGCTCCTACAGCCCCCAAATAAAATATAGGAAAACAAATGTTTGTTCTAGCGTGTGTGAGATTCCCACATTCCTGGAAAACCATTAAAGTCAAACGATTTATTCTATTTTATTATTATACTTTGTCACGAATGAATGAATAGAGGTGAGTAAGTTTTCACTTCTGAGTACTTTCTGCACGAATGGAAAAAATATTGATGGAATTCTTCGAGTTATCATTTCACCAAGAAGAAGGTAATTTATTCACTTCTTCTTCATCAAACATAGAATGAACACATCCTCTTTGATACTAACTGCTAAAACTACCTTTTCAAAACGTCAAACTACGATATTATTGCGACTTCAGTTCTTTCATAACCCTTTGGGTAGTTTTTTATTTCTATAACACAGTCTTCTTCGAAATGAACCTCTTCAACATTCAACATACAGGTACTTCCTCCAACCAAATAAACCTAAATTGGCCTTATCATCATATAACCACCATGTTCTTGAAACCAACCTGCCCTGATGAAGTACGGCGTACTATAATGGCCCTACCACCAAAATTTTCAGTTGGTCTTGATGAGATACTGACTGTTATACTTAAACGTGTAGGGATCCTAATTTGACATCCACTAGCAGATATAATAAATAAATGCTTCTCTACTGGAATATTTCCTGATGCATTGAAAATTGCCAAAATTTTGCCAGTTTACAAAAAGGGGAAAAAATGAAATATCAAACTATAGACCGATTTCTATTCTGTCAGCTTTTTCAAAAATAATTGAACGCCTCATTTACAATAGGTTATTGTCGTATTTTATTGAAAATGATATATTTGATGAATCAGTACGATTTCCTCCCTAACAGATCCACCAAATCTGCAATTTATGATTCACTCAACCATATAATTGATCAACTCGATAAAGGCAATAAAGTAACTGGTATTTATTTTTACCTAACGAAAGCTTTTAACCTCATTAATCTTGAGCTACTAATTTAAAACTAGAGCGCTATGGTGTTCGAGGAACAGCCAATGATTTAATAAAATCTTACCTCAGCAAGCGAACACAAATAGTCGGTATCTTATCTAAAAATAATTTCAAATCTTCGGTATCCTACTCGGAAAAAGTACAAACTGTCACAGGAGTGCCTCAAGGCTCCATACTCCATACTCGGTCAAATTCTTTTCTTGATATTTATCAACGACATAAGTCCCCAAATAGACATCAGCTCAGTATTTCTGTTCGCTGACGACATCGCAGTTGTTGTGTCAGAGAGGGATATTAATTCTCTGAATGAAACATCTAATGTAACAGTGTCTCGAGTTGTTGAGTGGTGTGAAAAGAACTGTCTCTTAATCAATAAAAATAAAACCAATTATATACATTTCACAAACGGTACGGAAGCCCCACTATATATCAATATAGACAATTTCGAAATAGATGAAACATTTTCCTCCAAATTTTTAGGAAGTATGATAGATAAAGGACTGCGTTGGACTGATCAGGTAAAATCACCAATGGGTAAATTAACGTCAGCTTGTTGTGTCATAAGATACCTCAGGGATCACATAAGTAGGTATTAAAAATATCAAAATGTTTTATTTCGCTTATGTCCATTCGGTGATTGATTATAGCGTAATATTTTGGTATCATGCACCAACATCCAAGGATATATTCATCTATCAGAAAAAAATCATGAGAACTATGTTTAACCTGAGAAATGATACCTCTTGCAGACACTTGTTTTCTAATTTAGGAATTATGACTGTTCATTGTGCCTACATAACTATAGCATTTTACAAGTGTTGTTCATGACGGAAAATTTCAATAACGAGGTTTTAATGATGAACGGGAATGTTTCCTACTTATTCATCAAACTCAAAGACCTGTTCATGCAACTGCAGTTTCGTAAGAATGTATCATCTTTCCCTCCAACCGATTTCCTGGAGTCTTTGAAGTCCACTCGTTAGGACAACAAGAGGATTGTTCCGAATTCTTGGGATTCTTGTTGAATACTCTTCGTGAGCAAAACAATAGCAAAATCAATACTCCTGATCGATTCCGTACAGTCCATCTCGTTTTGTGTTCGTTTTGTGATGATCGACTATATTACCAAACATGCGCCAAACTAACTGACTGTTATGAGGAAACAAGTATAGCTGAGGCACCAGTCAATCTAATAATAACACTGATGATCTTCCAATAAGACTCAACCTCTGACGGAAGCAAGAAACTCTTTGGAAGATACGAAATAGATGAAAATTTCAATCTAGCAGACCACTATTATAATATTCATGTAGACATTGTTTACTGTGATTCTGGCGTTGAATTTGGTCAACATTACGCCTTGGTCGAAGACGAAACGGACTGGTTTAAGTTTGATGATAGTCGTGTCACGAATGAATTGAATCTATTGGAAACTCTGAAGACACCCTACATTTTGTTTTATAAGAGAGAGGACATTGGTAGATCAAGATCTTCAGATGATGTGGTGCTGCAGATTTTTCCGGGTTTTCCTGCAGCTGAAAAAGCAAATGCGCCACTGGAATCAATGAAGTCGCAATCTTGAGTTACTCAGGGAAGGGGTTGACACACGTATTACAACAATAATAGAAAATGATTGGTATTTCAACAAAACGGAGCTCCCCCACACTATGCTATGCCTGTCCGACAATTTTAAAACGAAACATTCCCCGCTCGTTGGATTGGTAGAAGAGGGCAGATGATGGAGTGGCCACCTGGGTCACCGGATTTAACACCCCTAGACTTCTTTTTATGGGGGTATTTAAAAAAAAAAGTTTATGCTACCCAACCAGAATCTCTGGATGATTTACGAGAGAGGATAGAAAATGAATGTCGACAATTAAATCCAGCCGTATTAAGCAATGTCAGAGAGGCATTTCAAAATAGATTATACCATTGTATGGAAGTGAATGGTACTCATTTTGAACACTTATTGTAACTTCATAATGAATAGCACAGTTAAAAAGACTAAAGAGTTTGAACTGTTGTACAACCCATTTTATTACAGGCAAATAAGGTGAAAGTAAAAAATAAGTAAAATTTGTGCTATTAAAAGAAAAATTGTGTATCTCATAAACTAACCACTTCAACCTACAAGTATTATACATTTTTGAAATCAGCTCAAAGAGGAGTATCCAAATTTTACATAAAAAATATGAGAAGTAATTTAAAAAAAAAAGGATGATGCTAGGGGTGAGGGGGTGGCTTTTCCAGTAAGTTTAAATAAGCCATACTGCTTGCCCCTTCCAACATAAATTGAGGTGTTTTTGGATTTTTCCTAAATACCAGTATTACAAAAGTTATTAAAGGTGGATACTTTTATCTGAAAAGCACTGTATAATGCACTGCCTCCACATTTCAAAGAAATCAATAGCAATACTGTGAAATGTAATGTATGAGTTGTATATGCATACTTTTTTCTATTTTTGTAACAACCACAAATAAACTTTATTTGTAACTAACGTTACTGCAGTTTCGTGCTATACGGACATTTTCTAACTTATACAATGAACTCACTAATTGTATAACTTTTAAAATGTCCGTATAGGACGAAACTGCAGTAACGTTAGTTAGTTACAAATAAAAGTGGTGAAAAACATAGAAAGTTTCATCACTATTTCTCCGTACCGCTATATTTTGGAAGGTTAAAATTTTGTATGTAGGTTCATTTCATGTTGTAGATGTGCAATGTGGAAGGATTTTCAAATATTCCAACTGTGGCGTCTCCTTGGGGATAAAAGGGGCGCGTTTACATATGAAAATTACCTTTTCATCACTGTTTCCCCCTACCGCTATATTTTCGGAGACTGATATTTTGTATGTTGGTTCGGTGGATGAAATGGGAGCGTGTACATATAAGAATTACTTCCATCACTGTTTCTCAGTACCGCTATAATTTCGGAAGCTGATATTTCGTATTTAGGTTCATTTTATGTTGTAGATGTGCAATGAGAAAGGATTTTTAAATATACCAACTGGGGCACCAGCTGCGAAAGAAACAGGCGCGTCCATAAAACAAAATTACCGACTCATCACTGTTTCTCAATGCCTTCAAATTTTCGCTGGGTGAATTTATATTCAGTTTCAGCATTGCACCCGTGCGGAGCCGGGGCGAGTCACTAGTTTGCAATACTCGTAAAGGTGGATTATAAAATGTAACAAGTGGTGGTGGTGAAAATATGATATACAACATCCTCAATGTAAAAATAATGTAGCATTATTCACAACGATATATAAAAGATGATGGATGGTTTTACTGTTGCTCAAGGCTGTGCCGAGAAAATATCACGTTAACTTCGCTCGACAGCGGGTAAACGAGCTGTTTGAACTTGGCAATAATACACGATTCAGAAGGATAGTTAGATGCACGTGATACCCGTAATTATGTTGGTTGGTATTTAATTTGCAACCGTGAACATTTCTCGATAGTAATTGCATAATGGAATAAAAAAATTACTGAACATGTTGGAAACGATGGAATTTAATAGAAATTCAGTTTACCTCTTGAACTTTCCATTGGAGAGTATCTCTTTGAATCAATTACTGAAATGTTGAGAAATATATGAATGGAAAAAATAGTATGCATTATGTTTTGCCTATGCATACGTCGTTTCTCTTCCGAGAAAATATTCACGCATTGTAGCAGTTTTAGTTTGTTTGTATTTTCTGATACAGGGAGATACAAAGCCCAATACGGATCAAATATTAATGATGAGGGTCCTCAGAATGTATATTTCATCGTAGATTCAAACACTGATGGAGTTGTTTATCCTCAGATAGCTATCTCCACCAGGACTTTTGCCTTTTTCTGTGTCGTTCTTATTTCTCTCTCGTTCAAAATCTTCATGAACTCGCATTTTACTTCAGTGCCAACCAAATATACAGGACTATTCCAATTCGTTTCTGTACATGGGGATCTCGTAAACGATAAGAGATAGAGTTTCGGTTAAACTGTGGCAAAGTTGCGTATTTTAGAGACCTATTCAATGATGTGAAAAAATCGAATATATCCCTTTTGGTTCTGGAGATATACAGGAAAAACCAAAAAATCCCAAATTATTTTTTTGCCTATATCTTCTTTATTCGCAGACATATTGAAAATCTGTCCACAGTTTGCTATTGGCACTTTATGTGGGCTATCATAATATGTCCATGAATATTTTATATAGAGTGTTATCTGACTTGGGCCACCCCTATCTTTGAATTTTCAAATACGAACCTGCATTTTTTGTTGTAGGTTTTGGATGGTAGACGTTCACACCATACTGAGAAATTGAATTTTATTTTATATATCAGGATGTTTCGGTAATATTCGATTATAATTGGGTAAATTATTCTCTTTTATAATTGAATAGAACTGGCCGATACTTGATGAAAATCCATATTCAAAAAACTAATAAATAGAGGGTTTTACAACTCTATGAGGGTTTTACAAAAACCACGACACGTGTTTCGCTATACAATAGCTTCTTCAAGCATGCTTCTTCCTATCCTATCCCATCCCATCCCATCCCATCCCATCCCATCCCATCCCATCCCATCACATCACATCACATCACATCCCATCCTATCCTATCCTATTCTATTCTATTCTATTTCGGAAAAAGTTCTTCCCGTTCGGCCAATATAAAGTTTCGGTCTAGAATCAATCTGAATGGAAATGAATGAAGTGTCCAAACAATATTGTGATCGTTACATTTGGATGAGAAATGAAGAGCGAACATAAGATATGAAAATATACGAGCACTCATTCATATAAAAACAAATTAATGTTATAAAATAAGTAACTCAGGTTTGGTTTATATTTGAAAGAACTGTGTGTGCATTATCTACACATCTTTGCATTTTTCTCAAACAAAACACAGGGTTTATCACAAAATCAGGTGAAGCTGAATTACTGAGAACGTTTCACAAAGCCTAACCCAGTAATATTCGTAACTACACTCCAGAAAGAGCATTCGCCATTTCACTAAATCAAACAAACCACCAAGCTTTCACTGTTCCTGAATATTCAATACAGGAAGGCAAACATTCTCATAACTCAGCAAGCTCCCTATTCGAATTTTAATCCGAACATAACAGTTTGATTGATGTTATCTTGACTGTTCAATCCGTCCTAAAATGATGGCATTAGGAGCACAAGGGAAGGA
Source organism: Leptinotarsa decemlineata (assembly GCF_000500325.1). NCBI lineage: Eukaryota > Metazoa > Arthropoda > Insecta > Coleoptera > Chrysomelidae > Leptinotarsa > Leptinotarsa decemlineata. The sequence goes on from NW_019290730.1 coordinate 74,386, forward strand.
TTACTTATGTGATTGAAGCCTGAGATGTCAATCATAACTATTGCTCCCGAGAGTAAATGGATTCACCTCTAGTCCATCGAACTTGTGTGCACCAGATGCGTATGCGGATCACGTTTATGGAGATTTGACCTAATTTGTAGGGTGAATTGTGTACCTCACATGCAGAGAGAAGTTCAATTTATTAGCGTCAGTGACGAGTCTATTTTGGCACGTATAATGATAGAACTGGAATTTATGGCGCTTATTGACGTTATATCTTACTGAATCTCATGAGACATGAAATAGTAGGGAATAGAAATATATTCACTGAACTTAGCCTGAAATTAGCCTTTGGAATCGACAGACTGGATTGGAGAATTGTGAGAAGCATGTTGGAAACGATATTCAGGATGACATTTCGGGGCGAAACGTCTTTAAGAAGGGGGCAATGTAACGAATCTGAAGTCGATAGACGAGCCGACTCATCGAACAAACACATGACCTCACCTCAAAAGAATGCAATCGGGAATCGCCGGTAAAATTCTAGTACCGAACTGACTAAAGAATTCTAGAAAAGACCTTTACCGATATAAGCCCATCTTCCCGACCCCAACGGGCCGTTCAGAAAGTGAATCGAGTGTTGTAATGAATAAATTATTTTGTAATTAGTGAAATATTGTTGGAAATACATTTGTTTAAGACAGTTAATTTATTAATTTGTCACAATACATTATAGAATTACTTTCGTTTTCTTTATTTTGTTTCACTGTTCGTTTAGATGCAATTTTCAAAATGAGATTCAAAGTCAGAAAAAATTTTAAAAAACAATTGGTGACATTGGGAAAAACCTTGCGGGAACATTATGCTTGAAAATGTAGTGAAACCTCATAAATGGGAAAAATATATATATGAATTTGAGAATTAATATGGGAAGGTAGGAAGATTGTGAATGCATAAAGAAAAAATTTGGAGAATTTATATAAACCAGATGTTTCAGGATACAAAATGTTGAGCAGGATGTACATAATGAATTTGTTAATAATTGATGAAAATCTTCGGTAAGCAAACGTTACACACTTCATTGTGAATTTTTTCCTGAACAATGCATAAACGAAACCGCAACCTGCAATATTAAATTACACACATCGGAAAAGTCTAGCGATATTTTATAACATACTAAATATCATAAAAATAAATGCATGAGGTCGTTTAATTTCGATTAAATTGGTACACTCGACCACCCTGTAGATTTCTATGGATTTAGTTTTGCTTATATGCGCACTCAGTATTTTTGACCATTTAATAAATTTTGTTGTAAGTTACATTCGTTTAATAATCACCCGTCAACTTTTTTTTCCCTAAAGCGATCTAAAAAAAAAATATTGCCATTTTTAAAAATATCCCTAGATTTTTCCGATGTGTGTAGTTGAGGATAGAACAGGACGTAGAATACGTCATGTGCTGCAGTTGTCTGTATTTTTCAGAGAAAGAGAAAAATTTGGTGCTAGACAATCTACAAGATTATACAGCGTATATGAATTATATAGGTACCTTTCATAAGTGGTTGGAAACAGACACAATTTCATTTTTTTTATTCATTTTGTGATGTTTTTCTGTTGGTGTACATTCTATAATGGTTTCTTTTATGACGATAGTAACTCAAGGCATTTTTAATTCAACTGTGATATATGTACTGGTATAAATTAAAAATTGTATTCAATAAAATTTGTTCGAAAGCAGAATAGGAATTTTCCAATGTGAACTGAGCAAATAAAAAAAATAAAGTCATTTTGCTAAAACAAAAATTCCAGAAGAAGATTTGAATATTTTAGTATCACTACTGGAATAGAGAAAATCAGATGAAATGTTTTCAATACTTCAAAAACAAACATTCCATTGCACTTTCGAAAGTAAACAACTTTTATTCTATTCAACAGTGGTATCTGATAGAAACCCATTTCTATTCCGCTCTTTCCACCATGAGTAGTTAGCAGATTTGAATTATATGATAACTCACAAATGAGTCGAATTATTCAAAATTCAACCAAAATTTATGAAACAGCAATGGCTTAAAGTGTTGTAAGTATTGATGACTGATTCTAAATATAATATTGTGTGATATATTCACCAAGAGTTCCAACTTATTTTCTGACTTTCCATTTTCCCATCCGGAAAGAGTATTTCAAAACGACTTTTTCGATCAACAAGCTGTCGTCTGCTCATGCTCAACCTTAAAAATCGGAATATGTGCTAGCTAAGAATTAAAGAGATCTTACTTATCAACGTGCGATTCCCAAAGGTCAGTCGATATGCACTAAACACAGCAAAACCCAGACTGAAACTCATAACTTGTTTCAACATAGCAGTGATTCCTTAAGTGGAACTCACTTACCAACTGACTATCAACAGACAAACACAAAATGAACAAGAAAACACTTTCAGAAAAAGTTATGTGGACAATCAAATATCATCAAAATTATTAATACTTTTTTTTCCATTTATATTTTTCATTTCATTGACAAACAACTATTAGGAGAAAAAAAGGGTTCTATAAAAAGCATTCACTTCTAACGTTTTCATTTAGTCAACCCCAATATCTGAGAAGAAAAAAAGTCAAAAGATCAACAAGCAGTCTACTGTATCACCACATTGAATCAAAATTACTTCTTACGTGCCTATTTAATCTGTCAACAGACCTTTTTCTCACTTTTCACGTTTACCTTGTGTCAATTCACCACTGTTTGATTTTCCTTTTTCAATTTTTATCACACGAGAAATACTTCTTTTACTCTAATTTTGCCATCTGGCTCTAATTTAGAAGAAATAAATCGTCAGACAAAAACAAAGAGAATTAAAGCCTGATTGTAGCGTCGAACTCATTTGTCTGAATGGTCTCGAACTTTCTTTCTCTCGAACGAGTTATTTCTGAGATGATTGAAAAGAAATCAGACGTTTTTCTGAGGGCTCCATGATAGAAATTCAGCTATTCCAACCCAACCTAATTTTTGAGTTCCAGTAGCAAATATATTGAATCTTACATTTGTTTATACAGGGTGGGGCACCGATACTGAAACAGATCGAACATCTTCAAAACACATGTGTTCTGAAAAAAATGCAAAAACACGTCGATTTGTAATCCAAGGGGGACATCTTTCTGTCATAAGCTCAACTGTAATACCTCTTCCCCCACCCCTCGGTGACTATCACCCAAACAATTTGAATAGGGAAAGTAAGTGTGACACATCGTTGAAAAGATAATTTCATAAGGAGTTCAGCTATGTCAATTTTAGCTACCTAACTTTCGATGTTGGCGCCTTCTTGCGGGAAAAAAACCTGTTCCGTATTTCAAATTATGATACTTCATTCGCAAGCTAATTTGACATAAATTCGGTGACAATGCATTATGGAGTTTTTCTAGGGGAAAAAACAAGATGGCGGCTTCACAATGGCGGACAAGATTTGCAATTATAGTCCGATTTGATTCAAAATTGATAAGTGGTGGTTTTCAGGGTCGAAAATTATAAATTGTTTTTCAATGCAAAAAATCAAGATGGTGGCTTCAAAATGGCGGACGAAATTTGTAATTATGGTTCGATTTAACCTGACACCGAAAACGAATTCTTCAAAACACATGTGTTGTGAACATAATGCAAAAACACGTCAATTTTATATCCAAGGGGGACAAATCTTATCGTTACCTCAACTCTCATACTTCTCTCCCCACCCCTTGTTCACTCATACAATTTGATTAGGGAAAGTACTAAGGGCGACACAGCATTGAAAAGGTAATTCCATAAGGAATTCAGACATGTGAGTGTTCGCTACTTAACTTTTCATTTTGGCGCTCTATTGCAGGAAAAACATTCCCA